>RQTK01001516.1:59074-77576 GCA_003991915.1 Elysia chlorotica
ACACACACACACAGACAACCCTTTCACGGGTGAGTTAAGCCGGGAGCTAGAAGCAAAGTGTGAGCGACGAAATCTTGACCTGAAGTTTATTCTAGGCACAGAAAACTGGGACATGGGCGTCTGGCCTACCCCTGTTTTAGGCCGTTCAATATCGATTACTTCTCACCGACCGCTCTCTTTTGATTGGAAATGTTATCAATTATCAATTAACAGAGTTTGGGATAGAGAGAAGCGTTTAAACAGTGGACAGTTCGTCCGACGGGACGGATAAGTTTGAAGGAGAGGAAAACAAAAGGAGAAGCATGCCTTATGCTGAGAGTAAGGCTCAATCTGTTATAAAAGATTGAAATAAGGACACTGATTTAGTTCGGTCATCCGAGACGCCAAAACTCGCTATGTCAAAATACACTGGAGAGTAGAGGGGGCGAGAGGCAGAGGGAGGCCAAGACGAAACTGCTTGGAAGACATAAAAGACATAAAATCTGTCCTTATCTCTCTCTCTCTCTCTCTCTCTCTCTCTCTCTCTCTCTCTCTCTCTCTCTCTCGCTCATCATCTTTTCTCTCCCTATGGTCTGCCTACCCACCTCTCTCTGTTTCTATCTCAACTTCCCCGCCTTGCTTACCCCACAAAGATCGGAATGTTTTAGTCAAGGAGGAAACATTTCGGGAAGTTTTGTAAACACAAAAGAATCATTTTTATTCAAGTGGAGCCGACCGTTTTCAGTTTCCCTGATTCTTATTACTCCCCGTCTCTCCTGATGTAAACTCGAATCTCTACGCCAACATTGAGACCCTGTTTACGTTACAATATTATTAATTCTACACAAACTCTCAGATGTTTTTCCTGTGAGCTGGAAAGTCCAGGTTATAGCATAGCACGTTCAGCACTAATGTAGTTTTTTTTTTTTTTTTCAACTCTATGCGAGTATATAACATTAAAATAAGTTTGTTCTTGTGATTTAGGTTGGCTGGGCCAATAACATAATATTTAAAGACTTTAATGTACCGTAACCAGCGTTGTGAAAAGGACTTTCTCATGTATGCAATAGTAAATTTATATAAGGTCTTAAAAATAAAATAGGTCACTTTACACCTCAGGTGATATAACTAATACTGACTGATCTTTTAGTTTACTTTGAATATTGTATTCGCCAGCTTCTAGCCCAGGGGCTTACATCTTCATTTTGTTTTCAACACCCTTCCTATACACAATGGATTCAGCTATATTTTGCTTCCATATGTCTGTATTACATCATGTAATGTGTCCCCTCTCACTACGTTAGTTCAAACCAGCCTTGTCCGTCTGTCCACATCCCCACCCCCAAAACCTCTCTCTTCTTGCCGATTTCGTCCCCTACTGATTGGGTTAATCTCAGTATTATGTGATAGGCTGAGACAATAGTCCAGGTCGCCATGTGGTAACATGTAAAGTTGTCAGACTTTAGTCTCTAAGCTCTCTCTCTCTCTCTCTCTCTCTCTCTCTCTCTCTCTCTCTCTCTCTCTCTATTTTTAGACTCTCAACTTTTTTCTTTCTTCGTTACATTTCTCATAAACTTTCTTAATTTAGATTTAGATTTTTATGGGTACTAGGCACAGTTAAAAAAAATAAAGGAAATCTTCTCTGCTGTGTTTATGCTAGGATTAAAATTTTATCATTGAGAGTTCCTGTTATTTTATTTAAAAAAATACCTGGTAATAAAACAATAAGTCAGATAAAAAATTATATCAATTTTTCTTTATTTTCATAATGATTCACATGTCAAGGCAATATTTGCCAGTGTGTATGGTAACACATCACAAAATTAATAAATAATACAATACAACACAACACAAGAGTCACACAGTCAAAGAAAGACACATTTTTTAAAAAGCTTAAGTTAAAACAGCTTGTAATATGGTCCACTGTATTATAAAATGTCAATGGAAATGACTAAGAGCACAAGAGGACAAATAAACCAAAAAAGTTTTATGCAATTAAAATGATCACCAACCAGCAGCACGTAAAATTATCAGACTTTGGTCTTAGGACCTGTTCACAATGAATGACGGACGCAAAAAATAATAATAAAAAAAAAACCCAACAAACTCCATTATACAATTGACAGTATGAAGTTAAAGCTCCACATTTTGTGTGGTAAAACTAAAAGTTTGTTGCGTCAAAATTATAGCCAGGCTGATCCATACACTCGCATTATAAAAAACTGTTTTGGGACCCAACTGCACTAAATCCTAAATGTTTATGTTGCACATTCAGAACCCAAACAACTCTAAATTCAAGTTTTTTTTTAAAAACTCATGACAGCAAATTGAACACATAACGTCCTAGAATGAACATAGAATTCATGTTTTAAAACAACAGTATCTAATATTCGTGACCCTCCTTAATTTGAAGTTCACAAAAATCTGGAGAAAGCAGAAAAAGGTAAAATCAGACCAGAGGTGGGGGGTGTGGGGGCGGGGGGATTACAAAAAAAAAATTAATAATATAATTTTTAAAAGAACATAAAGAAAAACAAAACATAAATAACTGGGAATTAAAATCAGATTAGCAACTTGAAAAGATTATAATTACACAAAAAATACAGAACTCATCAAGTTCCTTTTAAAATTTAACTTTAAAATTTCATATAATATAAGTAATGCATATTTAAAAACACAGGAACAACTTAATTTAAACACACATTTGGATAAGTTAAAAAAAAAAAAAGATTTTTTCTGTGTCAGTAGTAAGAATTTACTATTTTTTCTATCTAATTAAAACAAATTGGCACATTTTAATTGTGACGACAGAGCAACTATAAAACCTAAACTAACAGTTAGACCTTTGTATGACAAAGTCTAAATGTCACGTATCTGAAAGACGTCATCCTGCTAGACAAGTGATACAGTCAAATAGCTGCTATAGCAAATGGCCTGATTCTGTTCCTGTTGATATGGACGTAGAAAGTGATCGGGGTAGATCACTGTCGTGTAAACCACCTTACTCACAGTATATATTTATATATAGCCAAAACCCAGGGATTTTCGCTCTTAGGTGCTGTCGCCCGATACGATCTAGCATGACAGTTTCGTTTTCTCCAACCAATTACATGAATTTCTTTTCACAGCCTATAAAGGCAATATCCAAGTGTAAAACTACAACTTCAACAGAAACTCTAAAAACCTGGACACTTTGGTAAAAAGTTGGTAAAAAGAGGAGTATTCAACCCTAAAGTTTCAGCCAGAGCAAAAGAAGAAGAGAACACATAGGCTGGGATGACTTCAGCCTTTTCAATACACAGAGGCATCATGTTATAAAAACAAGCTGGCAGAATGGTATGTCTTGTTTTCTGTACGTTGGACAATGAATGTCAAATTATGAAAACATGGCACAAACACACAAACACACAGACACACACATACAAAGAGACTTTTTCATGCCTCCCTCTCACTTATGTTTATACTACAGTCAAACCTGGGAAATTGGCTTTCTTAAGAATGACTTTGTTCCACGTTTTCTGTAACGATTTATGTGTGCACACAAACAGTTATTGGGCCATCTGCATGCCATAGTCATGAATGTCAAATTATGAAAACATGGCACAAGCATACACACACACAGACACACACAGACACACACAGAGACCATTTCATGCCTCCCTCTCACTTATGTTTATACTACAGTCAAACCTGGGAAATTGGCTTTCTTAAGAATAACTTTGTTCCTGGGTTTTCTGTAACTCATTTATGTGTGCACACAAACAGTTATTGGACCATAAGCATGCCATAGTCATGAATTCCCACAAACTCAATGACGTTTCCATACCACCCCTTCACTCACATAATAATATCCACAAACCTTTGGGACAACTGATACTCCATAATTACAATTTCCAGTTTTCATGTTTGCCTGTAACATGCAATCCAATAATAATGACACAACCGGGGTGAGTCAGACACAAGTCTCTGATATAAGTTTTGAGCTAAAGCCCTCTAAACATAGTCATCGGGTGACTGGTGTACAGTTGTGACGCAAACACGATGTTTCAGGCACAAGTTAGAGTTTTAACCTTTTTGAGTTAATAACTCTGTGTTAAGAACAATCAAATGCACTGTGGCAGGTTAAAAAAATTGTAACTCAATAATTCATTTCATTTGAAAATGAAAAAGGTCAATACTGAGTAATAAGATAAGATAAGATAAGATATAACTTTATTTGTCCTTTAAAGGCACATTTGATGGTCCGTATATGCAGCATAACAAAACAGTATAGACAGTTATGACATGAGTTATTACAAATATAGATACTCATCACAGCATCAATAATAATAATAATAATAATAACAATAACAATAACAATAGTCATAGTAATTTTTATTATCAGTGTTATTATTTAAAGAATAATAGTAGCTTGCATAGCAGCTTGGTCTGAAATAGAAAATTGTATTACATTGTTAATGTCATATAGAATCTTCTCTGACAAACTATGAGACGTTACTAAGAGTAAGATAGAGCTTTGCTTTCTTCAGCTAAAGATTTAAATTAAAGGGTTGTACATTAAGTACAAAAGATTATGATAATGTTGAACACCAGCTATCAAAATGATTCAAGGAAGTCTCTGCACAGAGGCCCCTCTATCCTCTTTTCAGAAACCTGTGTTGATTATAGTAGTAAAGGCATGGTACATGTGGTAGAATCACCACAATCTAGTTTCTTTTTCTTGTTTGTGGCCTAAGTAACAGTGCTGAGTCTATAGACACTTACAGTGTATAGCATTGCTGTCTAAATTATGGAGAGAAACACTGTATATTGCAACTATTTTATTTTAACACAATATAACCTTTCTTTAGATCAAGGAAACAGTAAAAAAAAGAAAAAGAGAGCCTTGCTTTAGTTTATTCTACGTTACTACCAACATTTTGATTTAAACAAAAATACAAGTGATCATAAATTTATACTCAATTATGCCATTTTGGAAACAACCTACTTCCCTCTATCTTTATAATGATCTGTCTGTCTCTCTATCACCCTTTCCCCCTTCACCCCCAGCATCTGATATACTCTAAAAGCCCTCTTACCCTCCTTCCCCACGTTCTCCCCCCTTTACTAACAGAGCTATCACAACTTACAGCATCTGAAACACTCTAAAAGCCCTCTTACTCCCCCCCTCCCTTCTCCCGTCACTAACAGAGCTATCAGAACTCACTTTGGGGCATCCAGCACCCCTTGTGATGCGTCCAGGGCTGGGATCTTCCCGTACAGAGACAGGAAGTCCCGGAACATGGCCTGCTTGGTGAGCTGGGAGGGAAGCTCCTTCTCCGTCTTGCCTGTGGTTGGGTTGATTACCTCAAGGCCTTCGTAGCCAACACACCTGGGGAAAATAGTCATGGGTGATGAGAAAGAGGGAGGAGAGAAGGAAAGAGGGAGAGAGAGAGAGAGAGAGAGAGAGAGAGAGAGAGAGAGAGAGAGAGGGATAGAGCACTCAGCAAAGATACCAGGGCCTCTGTCTCAATTGCTCATATTATACTGACAACAACCCAACAACCCAACCAGTCGAGAAAGAAAATCAGACAAATATCACATTCATCCTACTGTTAGTTGTCTGAATTCTAATATTGTTTATTTCCAGTCAGCTAATAAAAAATCGGCACAGTTAAGTTAAGATTTAACTTCACCATGAGACAGATACTGATGTACCAAACACATTGATGTGCTAATGTTAACAGGCAGTATTTCTCAGGTATTTCTCTGAAGAGTCAGGTACAAGCTGGAATTGGACTTTTCCAGTTATTCACAGTGTGTTGAAAAGCATTGCATACACTGAAAGAGGTTTAAAAACTTCCATCATTTTTAGAATCAAAGAAACTTTTGAATCTTGTACGGGCATCATACAAAGTATTATGTGTTTCTTACCAGTTGATAGAAAACTTTGGCCTTAAGTATGGGCAATTCAATAAAGTATTAAGTGTCATTATGTGTTTCATCTCAATTGGCATAAAACTTTAGCGTTTTGTAATGTTGTATGGCCAATTCTATAGAGTGTTACATGCATTATGTGTTTCTCACCAGTTGACAGAAAAGTTTGGCCATAAGTATGGGTAGTTATATGGAGTGTTACGTGTTATTATGTTTTTCTCACGAGTTGACAGAGAAGTTTGGAGTCTTGTAATATTGTATGGCCAATTTTATAGAGTGTTACATGTCATTAACTAACCAGTTGACAGAAAAGTTTGGCCTTAAGTATAGGTAATGATATAGAGTATTACATGTCATTATGTGTTCCTCACCAGTTGGCCCAAAACTTAAGCGTTTTGTAATGTTGTATGGGTTAATTCTATAGAGTTTTACGGGTCATTATGTGTTTCTTACCAGTTTGCAAAAACTTATTGTCTTGTAATGTTATATGGCCGATTTGAAGTATGGGCAATTGCCTAGAGTGTCACATGTCTATATGTTTTTCTCACCAGTTGACAGAAAAGTTTGGCGTCTTGTAATGTTATATGGCCGATTTGAAGTATGGGCAATTGCCTAGAGTGTTACATGTCTATATGTGTTTTCTCACCAGTTGACAGAAAAGTTTAGCGTCCTGTATGGGCAATTCTATAGAGTGTTACATGTCATTATGTGTTTCTTACCAGTTGACATAAAAGTTAAGCCTTAAGTATGGGCAATTCTATAGAGTATTACGGAGAAATATAATATGGAGTATTACGTGTCATTATGTGTTTCTCACCAGTTGACGGAAAAGTTTGGCGTCTTGTAATGTTGTATGGCCAATTAATTACGTGTCATTATGTGTTTCTCACCAGTTGACAGAAAAGTTTGGCGTCTTGTAATGTTGTACGGACAATTTTATAGTGTTACATGTCATAAACTCACCAGTTGACAGAAAAGTTTAGCCTTTATTATGTGTAATACTATAGAGTGTCACATGTCTATATGTTTTTCTCACCAGTTGACAGAGAAGTTTGGCGTCTTGCCCGCCTGCCTGCCCTCTGGGCTGGACACCCCACTGAGGAACGGTCTGTTCAGGCGGAACTCGGACTGGCCTGACTGACCGAGGCGAGCGTCCAGGCTCGGCGCCACGCGTCCATACACCCCCCGCATCATGTGCTCACTGTGGTACCAGCTGCCCACCACGATGCTGCTCAGGTACACAGGCGGGAGGTACTGGTGCAGGAGGGCACCTGGGGGAGGGCAGAGTATGCTTACTATAGGTTGTGGATTCGCGTCGAAAGGTACTGATCCTAAGCATTTTTCTAAATCATAATTATTAGTACACTACAAGATGGGAATTCACCTTTAAAAGTTTATCTTTTCCTCCTATGAACTTGTATGTATTCCTATAACTAGAATTTACCCTGTAGAACTAGAACTAACGCTGTAGACCTAGAACTAAAAACTTACCCTGCAGACCTAAAACTAGAAGTAGAACTTATCTTGTGGACCCAGAACTAGAACTACAACTTACCCTGTAGACCTAGAACTAGAACTGACCCTGTAGGCCTAGAACTAAAACTTACCCTACAGACCTAGAACTAGAACACACCCTGTAGATCTAGAACTAGAACTTACCCTGTAGACCTAGAACTAGAACTAGAACTTACCCTGTAGACTCAGAACTAGAACTTACCCTGAAGACCTAGAACTAGAACACACCCTGTAGATCTAGAACTAGAACTTACTCTGAAGACCTAGAACTAGAACTTACCCTGAAGGCCTTGAACTAGAACACACCCTGTTGACCTAGAACTAGAGCTTACCCTGTAGACCTAAAATAGAACTTACCTTGTAGACCTATAACTAGAACTTACCCTGTAGGCCTAGAACTAGAACATACCCTGTAGACCTAGAACTAGAATCTACCCTGTAGACCTAGAACTAAAACTTACCCTGTAGATAAGATCTAGAACTTACCCTGTAGACCTAGAACTAGAACTCACCATGTTGACCTAGAACTAGAACTTACCCTGTAGACCTAGAACTAAATCTAGAACTGGAACTTAACCTGTAGACCTAGAACTAGAACTTACCCTGCAGGCCTAGAACGTTCCAGCGCGTGAGCTTGTCGCTGCAGGACATGGTGAGCAGCCTCTCCCCCTGCAGCACCCCGTCCCAGGTTTGGATGGTCCCCTCCACCCTGACAGGGATCGTCCCCTCCCCAGACTCGATCTTGGTGCGAAGCAAGCCCCGCGCTCGGCGGTTCGGGTGTTTGTCAGAGATCTGGTTGGGTGTTCCTGGAAATGGTGGTGGAATATGAAATTAAAGTTGAACAAATCTTACAGTGATACAATATCCAAGCAGACTTCAAACAAAAGAAGCATTCCAATGTCAACACATGATCTGTTTCTTAAAATGTTGAAAAAACTTTTCTTAAATTCTCTTAGCGTTGACAGTCGTGAAGATCGTGATACCCTATAAAGCCAGACTAACAAATAGCCACATTATAGCATAACCCTTGAAATTCAAGACAGAGGAGAAACAAATCGAAGCTATGATATTTTTCTTAAATTTTCTTGGGGGGTTTTACTTTTCAAACTTGATGACCTACCTCTACCATAGGCAGCTATACATTCAATAAAGGCAATACATTTTAAAATGTTCAGCTTAGGGACACTGAGAATGGTGCATCGGAATTTCAAAGTTTAACAGTGCTTTCTCTGATTTCATAAATGGTGCCTCAATCTATTCACAATAAAGTTTTTTTAATGATGCTTTTCATGCCATAAACTGTAAAGATATGGTTTATGTAAAATATGCTTGACGTCTCAGGGTCGACAAAGAGGAAAAATGGAAGTGTCTAAATAGAAGCAGGCACGGAATTAAATCTCCTAAGTAGATTCAGAACACAGCAAATAAGTTTACTGTCCAAGCAGTGCGTAGACATAGTTTAGAACATGTTGCTATGCCCGAGAGATAATCAAAAAGAGAGCACGAGGTATACACAGAGAATAGATCTGGGACAGGCTAGGAAGATGGATTGGTTGATGCAAAGTGAACAATCTAGTTATGAAATGCGAGGACAGGGAGATGTGGAGGGACATAGTCGCCAACCGGTACGTTACTCCATGGTGATGATGAACCCACTTACCATTTCCATTCTGTCCTGGAGTACCCAGGGATGTGTTCTCACTCCCTTCGTCTGTCTTGGCATCGTGCGGTGAGAAGATGCGGCAGTCTCCACAAGGCGATGTACTGATGTACAGGTGGAACTTCACTCCGTCCTTCAGCCGGAAGCCGCGACCATCTGGCTGTGGCTCCAGTATTGAGACTACTGGCGAAAGGTTCTGGGGCTGGTTGCCTTTGTGGCGTGCCATGATCACCTATGTCTATTCTGACAACTAACACAGAGCCCTCCCTCCTCCCCCCTCCCCCTCCAAGCCCTCTATCTATCCCCCCCTCCCCACACAGACACATACACTGACCAGGCATCTTGAGCTGCTGGTAGAGGAACTTGACTAGAAGCCGGCGACCTAGAACCTCTACAGATAGGGGCAATTTAGACTTTTTAAAGTGGTGTTAACAAAGAGATGAGTAGTGTGCCATGATAACCTATGTCTATTCTGATAAAGTACACTGAGCCTGTACTCCAAACACATACACTGACCAGGCAGGAACATCTTGAGCTGCTGGTAGAGGAACTTAATGAGAAGTCGACGACACAGAACCAATACAGACATGGGCAATTTAGACTTTTTAAAGTTCTGTAAACAAAGAGATGAGTAGCGTGCCATGATCACCTATGTCTGTTCAGACAGGCAGGAACATCTTGAGCTGCTGGTAGAGGAACTTGACGAGGAGCCGGCGACACAGGACCTCGGCGTGGCAGTCGTTCACCGCCTGGCCGCTGGCGCTCAGGTACTCTCCGTTGATGCACTTGGTGCCGGTGGCCAGGCAGATCACCTGCCCGGAGTCGCCTTCGTGGCCCGTCGTCATGACGATACCTGCAAGCACCTGCGGGGATCAAAATCTTTGATTAGAGGAGGCAAAGGTTTACATTTCCTTGGTGTTGAGAAAGTTCCTGAACAGCAGAGGGACGAAAGAATGGGATAGTCAAGATTGTTGTTGAGTTGGTTTGACATCCAAAATCAGCACTATATAGGCTATATTGTGGATGGGCTCCAAGACTAACGTCTGACAATTTTATGTGCTGACTCCTGTCTCAGTCGTTCACATTATACTGACACCGACCCAACCAGTAGGGAGCGCAATCGCCAGGGCTCAAACCCGGACCTTTTGCGTCAGAAGCCGATGTTCTACCCTAGGACTAACTCGCCCCCCGGGATAGTCAAGATACCCTACATTGTACTAACACTGATCCAACCATTGGGGAACAAAGCATTCGCAGGAATGGGGCTTAAACCCAGACACCCTGTGCCAGAAACTTATGTTCTAACCTCTGTGCTACTAAACCTTAATATACCTTAGAGAGTGTTTATAATTATACCATTTATATGGTGAAATCATGAGACTCGATATTGAAAGAGCTAAGCAAGTCAAGTGAAGAAGCAGGTTAATTCACTCAAACACAGGCCTTTCAAATAGAGTCTATACTCTTTACCCTTGGAAAAACCTCCCCCCTCTCACCTTCCTCCTGGCGTGCGGAGAGCTCAGGTTGTTCGTCAGTTCCCCAAACTTCGTGAGCACCAGCTGGGCCATGTGATCGGCCACGACCTGCGGCTCCTGCCCTCCCAGGGCTTTCTCCTCGTTCACTGCAGTCAGGTCTGGGGGTAAAAAATACATACAGAGATAATCTTCGTCCACTGCTCTTAGATCTGGAGACAGACACAGAGATAGATTGAAATAGATAACGAGATAGATAGATAGATAGATAGATAGATAGATAGATAGATAGATAGATAGATAGGGAGAGATAAAGGGAGAGAGAGAGAGAGAGAGAGAGAGAGAGAGAGAGAGGAGAGAGAGAGTGTAAAGCAATCTTCCCTCCTGGATCCTTCCCTTTGTTTAGTTCTGTAAGTCTGGAGACAAACGGTCACTAGGATTGTGGATACCATCCGCTTGTCAGTCTCCCAATCAGGCTATCCTAAAGCAGGTTGGTTAGGTTTAGTCTGTTCGTTTGGAACTGTCCAGAGATTGCAGTGAACTTAAACATGCAACGACAAAACTGTCTGCGTTACTAATTCTACCATGATAAGAACCAACCCTGGACTTTAAACAAACTGATGATGTGCAATGACGGCAATCTTAAACATGGCCACCTTCTCTCTAACACCTAAGCCAACTCCCCTTCCCCCCGTGTGGACGGGTCACATGGCAAACGTCTAACACCCACCTCTGGACCTGAACTGGCTAATGCCATGCAGTACTTTGAGCGCAGTGAGGGCTGCGTTGTACTTGGCCACCTTCTTGCTGCGCCCTGAGCCGGTGAACTCTCTGGAGCCGACGGTCACCTGAAGTGAGGGCTGCGTTGTACTTGGCCACCTTCTTGCTGCGCCCTGAGCCAGTGAACTCTCTGGAGCCGACGGTCACCTGTGGAGAGGAGAACTTATCCTGTAGTACTGGATTCTGTTGGGAGTGCCAGGTATATCTTTTTAACGCATAATTTCCCTTTAAGGTATGATTTGGCTCTTGATCTACACTATGATTTAGGCACTAATTTGCGTATACACATTTGATATTTTTATTTTGTGTATTGTTATTGTAATTTTACTCTCTGTAATTTTTAAGAAATAGACGCTAAGATTTAATTATTGTTTGTTATTTTCAATGATGATCTTTTTTATCTGTATTTTCATAATAACTACGATAATGATATTTATATATTAAATGTACGTTCATTGTCATTTTAAACACTTTGTAAAGAGCACTGAGCCAGACATTGTCTTGGGTGTTGCGCTATATAAAAGCCATGTTTTATTATTATTATTATTATTATTATTATTATTATTATTATTATTATTATTATTATTATTATTATTATTATTATTATTATTATTATTATTATTAAATGAACTTTTATTCAAGCCCATCTATTGTGCATTAAGTTTGGTACTTGTACTTTGTTTTACATTTGAGTGGAATAGAGAACTTTTCTATCTAAAGGCGTGTTGATCAAGATGTATTGCATCTTCTTCTTCACTAACAGAAACGTCAAGTTTAGTTAGCTCGATTTGTACATTAAAGCCAATAGTGCTGAAGTGGCGTAAAAACAATTAGCACAAAGTGGAAAGCCATGAGAGAACAACTATATAATTATGTGGTCTACACTCTTACAGACACTAATCTCGGCACCAAGAGAGAACTTCAGACAAAACAATACTACTCTTGAAGGACGACTAACAACTTTCCTGCTGAAGAGCTTGAAGTGTTTTTTCACCCATCACCACCCACTACAGTAAAACAGATACAAGTGGTGATAAAACGAAGATAACGTCAATAACAACCAGTGCAGAAACAAAGATTACCGTATCCATGAGGCAATCGAACAGCGAGGCTAGTCATTCTCACGACTGTACAATTTGTCTAAATCAATGTCTAAATATTTATCAAATCATTGTCTAAATATTTATCAAATCAATGTCTAAATATTTGAGAAATCTACACAAAACCACATGTTCAAATCAAAACTTGGGATTGACTAAATTTTCAGGTTTTTCCTATGAATAACTGGTTTTCATGTTTGTTTTTATCATCAAATACAACACAAATCAAAGACACTTATTATATTACCAATCTTTATGTACAAGAGCTTGAAGTGTTTTCCAACATTAACTTCGTCAACACCACTAATTCTACCACCACCACCACCACCACCACCGCAACCACCGCAACCACCACCACCATCACCACCACCAGCACCACCCCCACCACCACAACAGCAACACCAAAAACAAAAACAAAAACTTTCAGATCATATATTTGGTTATCATCAACAAAATGCACCACCATCATCACCAAGATCATCAACTACAAAACAGTAATAACAACATACACACACACAACACAAACAACAATCAAACAACCACAACAACCATAACAACCACAACAATCACACCAGGCATTACGTTCACCAACCTTCATGTTGAAGAGCTTGAAGTGCTTCTCGCCAACCTCGCCCAGCAAGTCGTACTTGACGCCCCTGTGGATCTCGTTGAGCACCATGACCGGGTTCTTGTCACCAGGCTTGCTCGACAGGATACGCTGCTGGAGCTGGGATTTCGAAATTATATGTTGTTGTTTTTTTTGTTTGTTTGTGAATGTTTTGGGTTTTTTTTAATTTAATTTAATTTAATTAATTTATTTATTTATTTATTTGGGGGGGGGAAGAGGGATTGGTTAGCTGTTTGGTTGAGGTTGAAAGGGAGAAGGAAGGAGGGTGAGAGAAAGGGAAACCCTCACACTATTGAAAAGGAAGGTTAAAGAATACGTCATATCGAGATATTTTCGGATAGAAAGTGAAAAGACAGGAGTGAAAGACAAACAAAAATGTGTCTAGATTTATTTCTCTCTCAATCTAAACCCCCCTCTCTCGCTCTCCCTCTGATTTATTCTCTCTCTCTCTCTCTCTCTCTAACAGATAGGTAGATAGATAGACAGATAGTTAGGTAAGTAGGGACATAGATAGTTGGGTAGATAGGTAGATAAATAGATATATAAAATAGGTACATAGAAAGGTAGATTGATAACACCAGCTAAATAGAGACAATAAGAGAGAAAAATTCAAAGGACGAGATAGAAAGAGGGAGAGAGAGGATAATATAGAGAAGGAGATCGTGTTTGGTGGGCAGTAAGCATTGTAGCTGGGAGAAGGAGGGCAAGAAGTCAAGAGAGAAAAAGAGAAACAGAGAGAGAGAGAGCCTACATCACTCTCCCCCTCTTTGTCTATGCTGTAGCTGGGAGGATGGGGGGAGGAAGGCTTGGTTGGCTGTTTGGTTGAGGGTGAGAGAAAGGGAAACCCTCCCACTAGTGAAAAAGAAGGTTAAATAAAGAATATGTCATATCGAGATATTTTCGGATAAAGCGTGAAAAGACAGAAGTGAATGACACAAAAATGTACCTAGATTTTTTTTCTCTCTCTCAATCTAACCCCCCTCTCTTGCTTTCCCTTCGTTTTCTCCCCCTCTCTCTCTCTCTCTCTCTCTCTCTCACACACACACACACACACACACACACTACCTGCACACGATGTGTCGGTAAGGGTAATCTCCAACGAGAACTCACATCAGACAAACTGTTCATCTGCTCATCCAACTCCGACGCGGGCGCCTCGCTCTCGCTCTGTCTCTGTCTCTCTCTCTCTCTCTCTCTCTCTCTCTCTCTCTCTCTCTCTCTCACACACACACACACACACACACACACTAATACACGCGCACTACCTGCACACGATGTGTCGGTAATCTCCAACGAGAACTCACATCAGACAAACTGTTCATCTGTTCATCCAGCTCCGACGCAGGCGCCTCGCCATCTCCACCCGCCGACGCCTCCTCGCCGTCCCCTTTGTAGGAGGCACTGACAGCATCCCCGCCGCCGGCATTGTTCAAATCCCCGGCCCCGGTCCCGCCCCCACCGCTGAAGTCGCTGAACAGACTGCGACACGCCCCTGATGAAGACACGTCCGCGTCGCTGGTGAAGTCTGCCGTGGCGGGCAGGAACCCCCGGCCCAGGAGCTGGTGCGCCTCAGACGCGTCCGGGAACTGTAGGAACGACTTGAGCGCGAGCTCCGCCGCCCGCAGCTTGGCGAGCTTCTTGGAGTTCCCCGAGCCCTGGAAGAGCTGCTGGTTGACCTCCACCTCCATGACGAAGAGCGGCGAGTGGACGGGGCCGACCTGGGACACCAGCTTGAACTGGGCGCCGGGCCGGAGTTTGTTCAGGTGGACCAGCGCGTTCAGCGGCTCCACGGGTCCCGCCAGGCGGCGCTTCTTCTTGGCCTGCTGTCCGTCGTCGCCGGCGCCGCGCTTCCCCAGCATGGCGTCTGCGTCTTCGCTGGACGTCTGGCCGTCGGCGTCTAATGATGTCGGAGCGGCTGGGTCCCTGACGTTAGTGTCTGAGGCCGATTCGTCTCCGCCAGCGTCGCCGCTGTCTACGCCAGAAATGGCTGAGGCCGGCCGCTTCTTGGCTTTCCTCTTGGGAACTTCAGGAGGGGCGACTGAAATCAATAGGGAGATAAATTTATTCACAGCTGGAGTGTTTTTGTTTTTGTTTTTATTTGTAATGAGAGAAATGGATCAGATGTTACCACCGACTCCTTGACATCACACACCTGTGGGCCGAATTTTGAATACTGGAACACAGAACAGAATTAAAAAACAACAACCAATCAAACAAACAAACAAACAAACAAACAAACAAAAACCTCTGTAGGGCAGCATGAGTAAAAAGGGGAACATTAAACCAGTACGGGCATGTCACAGGATCTATATTACTTGCCAAAATAATCATACAAGGAACCATACAAGGAAAGAGAAGAAGGCAAAGCAGTGCGGGGGATAGGAAGAAGAAAATATTTTTCGGGAGCAGTCAGCGGCGTTTAGGTAAGAGGTAGGCACCTCTAAAAGTGAAAATAGTCGAATCGGGATTGCAATAAGTTTGTGGGATTTGAACCATCGACTTGTCGATGCGCGTCACAGAATCGCATTGATACTCAAATAGAACACGGTTAATACCACACAACCACCGCGTTCCTTAGGTAATAAGAGTTAGAAGACTGAAGAACAACACAAAATCAAGATATTTCAATGGAGATTGTAACACATTTACGCTTGCATTTTCCCGCATCGAAATGCTGGATTTTCGGAACTAGTGAAGTTGCGCTCTCTCTCTCTCTCTCTCTCTCTCTCTCTCTCTCTGTCTCTCTCTCTCTCTTTCCCCTTCCCCCTAAAAAACAACAACAAAAAACACCGTTTAAATCCATATTGAGTTAATCATCAGAAATTAGCTGTGCTAAAACCAAAGCTCTCAAAGCACAACCAAGAAAGAGCTCCGCCCATCAGGTGTGCGGTCTCGTCCTAACCAGTGACCACCTGCGCATCCTGCTAATTCTCATCACTCTGTTGCTTTAGATCTATGCTTGTTCCATTCATGTCTGTTTGTGCCATAAGATGTTTGAAATAAAAAGGAGCAAACATTTCACTGATCTTTAGGGGCAATTAGCAAGGATATTTTTGTGGTAGCAAGTACAAAGAGGTAGTAGATGTATGTGGTATCAAGCACAAAGAGAAGGTTGATTTATACGGCAGCAAGTCCAAAGATAAAGTAGGTTTGTGAGTTGCAAGTAGAAAGAGAAAGTAGATCTATGCATTAGCACGTAAAAAGAGAAAGTAGATCTATGCGTTAGCAAGTACAAAGAGACAGTAGATGTATGCGGTTGCAAGTAGAAAGAGAAAGTACATTTATGAGGTAGCAAGTGCAAACAAAAAGTAGATGTATGTGGTTGCAAATACAAACTTAAAGTACATTAGTACAAAGACGTCCTGCCAAGGTATCTAAATGCAGATTTAGGCGAGCGCCTTAATGTACTTTCTCTTTGTACTATGTTCGGGTTGTCCCTTTTAATAAAGAAAATAATTCGAAACGAAAAAAAGAAGAAAAAGATAGAGCGAGAAACACTCTCACTTGCATTTGTATCTTTTAAAAAAAAAAAAGAAGAAGAAAAGCGTTCACCCGTCTCGATTTTTTACGTCAACATTTTCCCTTCTTCCGGTTTAACCGATAACCTTAATGCCAAAAAAAACTGGTGTTGGGATATTAATTTTATAAAGTAAAAATATTTATATGCCTATGACAGCTTTTCATTGTAAATATATGTACTCCTTTAAAATTTTATGTATTTATCAAGAACCCATTTTAAAACCTGACTAATTAGAGAGTGTGGGCCCACAGCGCCTCCTTGGCACACAGACAAAGGGTACCAAACACGACGAGCGACCAGGGGTAAAAAGCTGCTAAAGTAAGTGCTACGAGTTGAGTTGGTTTAACGTCCAACATCAGCACTATATAGGCTATATTGTAGACGGGCCCCAATACTAATGTCTGACAATTTTATATGCTTCCACACACGAGACAAGGCGGGGATGCCATGACTCCTGTCTCAGCCAGTCACATTAAACTGACACCGACCCAACCAGCAGGGAGCGCAATCGCCAGGGCTCGAACCCGGACCTTTTGCGTCGGAAGCCGATGTTCTACCCAGGACCACCGCGCCCCCCTGCTAAGTGCTACAGCGATGTACATCCACGTTATTATGTTGTGGAGATCATAAAAAGAAAGCACAGACTCGAAACCCTAGTCATGTTGGGCTTTGACTCCGCCTTGACTGCCCTAGATGCTCTCAGCAAACCTTACACAGATGTTTCACCACATCATCGTACACAGGTTTATTACTTATATAAACATTAGTTTTCCCAGCGGTTTGTTTGAGTTTTTTTTTTTTTCAAATGAGTGAAAGAATATTCTATGATTTATTTTTTTCTGTAATGATTATCGAAGCAAGCCTACAGTTTCGAGGTGGTAACTGTGTGTGTGTGTGTGTGTGCGTTGTGCGTGTATGAGACTGTGCGGACTTGTTTATGTTTTCTCTAAATAAAGTATCTTTAAAATTACAAGGTACCCCCCCCCCACACACACACACACAAATTTAACTACAGCTAGAATCACCGCTTCATGCTAAACTCAATTTTTAATACACGGGTTGAGAATTGCTTTCTCTTAAAAAAATCTCTCTGGAATGCAAGAAAACGAAAATATCCCAAATTCAACTAAAATTATCTGCCTCATGATATAGGCATTTATTCTTGTAGATGCATTATCTAGTAAAGCGTTAGGTCTAGATAAAGTTAATTATTCTCAAAAGGGTTGGGCGTAGAAAAATTTAATTCTTCTCCCATGACGTTAAGCCTATTTAAATTTAATTTCTCTCATAATGGCGTTAAGCCTAGATAATTTGAATTATTCTGATAAGGGGTTAAGCCTGGATAATTGAATCAACCTCCAGGGTTAAAGCTTTAACTCTATTAGCTTCTCTAAATATCTTTCTAAAAATGCAAATAGATAAACGAGAATTACGACCTCGTGATATTGAGGCGCGATCCCAAACCACCTAAATAGATAATAATAATAATAATAAAGGAGGAGGAGGAGGAGGAGGAGTTAATAATTTTTGGGTAGCAGTCAGCAGTGTTTAGGTAAGAAATGGGTATCTCTAAAAGTGAGAATGGTCAAATAACCAATAACTTGGTGGGATCCGAACCCTCGACGTGTCGATGCGTCCTCACAAAATCGTCTTGCCACTCAAATAGAACATGGTGAATACATGTACCACAAGACCATTGCGTTCACTTGATAATAGAATACCACAAGACCAAAACGTTCCCTAGGTAATGAAGGGTAACACAAAACCAATATATTTCAATAGAAAACAGTTACTTTAACACAGGGTGCTCTATGAATCCATGTTTGCCTTTTCCCGCTTGAAAAAGTTTGCGCAGAGAAATGCTGGATTTCTCTTTCTCTCTCTCTCCCTCCCTCCCTCTTATGCTTTTTTGTTTCTTAAACCGAGAGGACT
>RQTK01001517.1:0-13405 GCA_003991915.1 Elysia chlorotica
ATGATGATGATGATGATGATGATGATGATGATGATGATGATGATGATGATGATGATGATGATGATGATGATGATGATGATGATCACAATGATGGTGAACGTGATAATGATGAGATGATAAGATTAAGGTTTTTAATGTTGATTATGATAATGATATTTTTTATGTTCATGACAAATCTTGATTAGCACATACCTTCTTCTTGTATAAAGGAAGTATTCAATATTCCCTGTTTTTTTATACCCAGATCTACATCATGTTCTTTTTCTGACATGGGCAAATTTTCTCTGTTAGGATTAACTGGGTCCTTCTCAGCAGTCACTTCAAACTCCATGTCCCTTATCTGATGTGATGAAATCTGAAAACATTGATGTTACACAAGTCAAATGAAAAAAGTGTTTCTTTTTTGTTTCTTTTTTATCATTTTGTCATTACTTACGTGACATAAAACGGTTGAGAATGAAAAAAAAGGCAGCATGACATCAGGAAGTTATATCGACAAGCTGTTCGATCATAATTGATACCGACCGTCTAAGAAGCTGTTTTAAAGAGAATGAAACCCGCCACCCTTCAATAAAAAGCTGCGGGCTATTCCTTTTGACCACCTCGAACACCCTGCTGATGTTTGGCGTTAAACTAACTGAACTACAACTTCTACCCTCTTCTGCCCTTCCGCTTTTTTAGCACTTGGCTCACCGTAAAGAGCTGGTTAGCGACAGGATTAAATAGAGAAGGGTCGGATTCTCGCAGGTGTACCTACCCTACAATTTTCTCGTTCAAGCTTCCATAATTACCTCGATGGTGTCATGTGATCCACAAAGTGTCGTTTTATATAAAATTCCAATGGTTTTCCTCACCTCTTTCAATACAAATGTCAAGTTTGTTCTACTCTGTGGGTCAGAAACATGGCGAACCACCAAGACAAACACAAAAAAGCTCCAGACCTTCATCAACAGATGCCTTAAATACATACTTAAAGTCAGATGGCCCCAGTCCATATCCAACGAGGAGCTGTGGAGGCGCACAGAACAAACACCAATTGCCATCCAAACTAAGAAAAGGAAGTGGGGTTGGATTGGCCATACTCTGAGGAAGCTCCCAACAGACATCACGAGGCAGAGTCTGGAATGGAACCCACAGGGCAAGCGGAAAGTTGGACGACCTAAACAGACATGGCGAAGAAGTATGGAGGCAGAGATTGGGAGTGCTGGCAGGACATGGACTGAACTGAAGAGGGATGCCCAAAACCGAGTCAGATGGAGAGGCGTTGCTTTGGCCCTTTGTTCCTCCGGGGACCCAGAGGCATAAGTCAAGTGAGTCCTCACCTCTGGATTTTCGAAATCTCGTTTGCAGTCAAGTGTGAAAATCCAGGAATTGGGCAGACAGCAAAAGAGTCTTCTGAAGATGGGAATCTGGTACATTGTAGGAACATGCTTCTCTTCTTCTGTCATCAATGGACCTGTAAACAGAATGAGCCACTCTTACTTGTTATAAGCAATTTTCACAATTTTTCAGACGTATGTCATCCATGGCTGATACTTTACTTTATGTTGCCTTTACTAAAGTTGCGTTGCACTTTTTTTTAAAGAAACTCCAAATTCCTGTTTTTCCCCTTTAAGTTTTTACATTCCTTCGACGTTTATCACGCTGTCAGGCAGTGGAAACATTGTACTAACGACAAGACTAGAGGAAAACTTCATTTAAAGTAGTAAGAAAACATGGACTCTCAACTTGGTGTTAGCTAGCTCTTTTAAACGCCCGCTCATCCGTCAGTACTATTAAATGCTGCAACAATTACAGTAATCCAACAAGAAATAACTGTACAAGAAAGTACCAACTCCTAAAATGACTCTATAATGCTTGTATTTGTTGCATCTAAACAAAACAAAAACTTGAATAAGATCGATGAATTATTACTGGATATTGAAGATACGTACGTGTGGCAAGGCTGACCACAATACCAGGGATGACGCACGTCAAAGTCGCCAGGGCGGCTGCCCACATGTAGGACAGTCGGTAAAACTCGTCAAACACACCGCTGATGTTTGGGTAGAAAAGGGGTTGGGAAAGAGATAAATTAAATATAATAATGATAATAATAATAATAATAATAATAATAATAATAATAATAATAATAATAATAATAATAATAATAATAATAATAATATAATGATAATGATGATGATGATGATGATGATGATGATGATGATGATGATGATGATGATGATGATGATGATGATGATGATGATGATGATGATGATGATGATGATGATGATGATGATGATGAGGATGATGATGAAAAAATCACTAGATCAAGTTTAAAATCACTAGCGCTGACAATGTGTAGCAACTTGTCACCTTTGCGCAAAGAAGATATAAAAGTCCGCCATTATAGTTACCATATGTATATTTTGTCACTGGCGCTTTCGAAGTGCTCGCAAAACATCTGTTCGAGCTGATGGGAAAAGGCTGATTGAAGTGCGAGTAGTTTTTAGTAGTTTCTCAAAGCCGATAACAGCCGTTTTGGTGAAGACTATTATGTAGTAGCCTACGCGAGAGTAATGCCACACTAGCCCATCATTAAGAAGTTATCCTTATTATTTTCTTATTACAGTGGTACTGCATCCATCCCTTTGCCTTATCAGAAAATTGCAAAACGTCTTAATATAATCCAATAAATTGCAGTGAACAATTCTAAAACGTCAAAATCATATCACATTAAATACATCATCACAATCATGTTTCATGCACCACACATTTCTTGCGCCATAGGCTCCCATGATAAACTTGCAGCAATCATGAGCTTTAATTTAAAACAAATGAAATTATCAAAAGGTTTATCATAAAATGGTATATTCACACACATTTGGTTGAATATTTAAGTATACAAAATGATGAACGCTGCAATCACTAACTCGACTAAGAAAGTCTGCACCTACATTCTCTGATACTTTTTTATGGATCTGAAAGTATAACGCCCACCGCATTACTCTTGGGCTTTCACATTTCATGGACATAGATATTGGAGAGGACTATGTCCGGTTTGCAGCACAAAATTGAAGTTATAAAGAAAACTTCACTTAGAATATCCTCTGGCACTCCCAGACGAGAGCACAGATTGATGAGAGCCTCTGCCAGTACACTTTGTTATTACGTCCGTGGCGTAGGGCCCTTGTTCACTGTTTTGTGACCTACATCACAAGATCGTCAGTATCGTGTAACATCCCCTTCTACTCGAGGCGAATATAAGTTACCTGTGACCTTGTCCCTAGTTTTCTTGATGCATTGATGCCCCCCCCCTCCGTAATGGAATCAAAGCGCTAGCGACATCACATACTTTTGGAGACTGCTCTGTAGACATGGTTACATTTTTTCTTCGAACATTCTTGGGGCCCGTAGCTTTTGCCACCACTTGAATCGCCTTTGAAGCTTGAATCAGTTCACTACAGTCAAGCCCCGCATGCCTTTTCATCTTAGGCACCGCCAACGCCGTGGACTTTCCTTGCGTCTTGACTTGAGTACGGATTGTTACTACTCCAAAAACCACACTGGTATCGGGATCATCAGGGTTCGTTGCACCGTCGACTTTTCCGAATACTAAATCACAGATGGATGTAGGGATGCACAGCGCCGTCACTATCCCGGTCAGGCTTCCTCAGTCAAAAGCACCGTATTGTCCATTCTAAATATCAGACACGTTCTTTATGCTAGTTGTTCGTCACTAACTAAATCTCGACGTACCACTACAGCCAGTATCCCTCATCACATCAACAGGCTTGTCTTCCACAAAACCTCTCATGATAGGCTATCTCAATTTGTCGTCTTTCGGCGTGCGTCACCACAAACTCTACAATTCGTCACTACTTAAACCCTATGTCCACTAGTCAACTGTCTTCCTATCTCAAACATGATCTCTGATATCGCGCTGAGTACTCGCAGATTTCAAATCCTGGCCACATTTTTCCGCCTTCACTATGACGATGCCGCTCTCTTTGGATTGATTTCTGTAGCGTGTGAGCAATTTTTACTATAACGCCCCATCCTGTTACATCCACATGACCGTAACAATAACTCATTTGTACCATGCAGGCTCACGGCATCTGAAAATTTCTGAGAACAATAATATTGTGTGTATGCGAGCTTGTAGCTGTGTGCATGCAGTTTTGTATGTGCGAGGGTGAGCGTTAGGTGGGGAGGGGGAAGGGAGGTAAAAGAAAAAGTTTTCCTTTCGACGTTGTCGCTGAGTTGTTGAGGCTATATTGTGGACGAGCCCCAAGACTAACGTCTGACAATTTTATGTGCTGCCACACACGAGACAGGGTGGGGATGCCATGACTCCTGTCTCAGCCGGTCACATTATACTGACACCGACCCAACCAGTAGGGATCGCAATCGCCAGGATTCGAATCCGGACCTTTTGCTTCGGAAACCGATGTTCTGCCCCAGGACCACCGCGCCCACCCCCTTTCGACGTAGGCTACATGTTGATTACTACTTAGTTAAACTACTACTACTACTACTACTACTACTACTACTACTACTACTACTACTACTACTACTACTACTACTACTACTACTACTACTACTACTACTACTACTACTACTACTACTACTACTACTACTACTACTTTTTACAACGGCTTCAATACCTTTCGGTTTCCTCTGCCACAGCTGCAGTTATGTTTGTAGTGCCGGGTGCAACATTACTGAAATTGGTACCTGGGCACGTTCCGTTCGGATAGGTCACAGACCTGTATTCGATGCCAATGTCGTAGGCGGCGACAGAACGCCACATAGAGATAATCATACCGGTAATCCCCCCGACAAAAGCGCCCTGAGGGAGGTTACAGAAGAATGCATTTTATACATTATTATGTGCACAAAACAAAATAATTCGTAGGGCCAAGCAAAATTTTTTGGACACGTGGGTAAAAGAATAAAAAAATGGAACAACTGTTCAAAGAGCACACAAGGCCAATGGACTGACTTACAAAATGGCTAAACTCAGTGAAAGGTAGGTGAGAATCGGTAGAGCAAATAATTAGAGATAAAGAAGGAAATGGCTTCCAACGCCTCAAACGATAGCACTTGATGGTCAGAATGATTTTTTTTACCTGGAGAATACTGGGATGGGACATTAAGGCCAACTTTTTAGATCATTTAAGTTCATAGCATCCACGCATTGTCTCTGTGTTTGGCAGCACATAGCCTATTGTGCTGACGTTGAACGCTAAACAACAAACTCAAACAAATTCAACGGGCTTTCCTGGGCTTACGAGAGATAATATTCTGACAGTAATATAAGGTTTCATTGTTTCCACCAGCGTAATTTTTGTATGTCACAGGAAGCGGACTGGTATGGGAATTTAGTGCAAAATGCTTTTGTTGCGATGGGGCATAACAATGTTTTTATAATCTAAAGTGCAAATGGATGACTGCTGCTCTCACGAAAGAAACAGACCATCTTGGCATCTATATATAAAAAAAAAATTAGTGCTCATTGTGGGCTCCCCGCCTCGGTTTTTGCTCATGTCCACAGACTTATTAAATCACTTGAAAATTACAAATATTTTTATGAACATCAGATAAAGGGCATTCTGACCACCACTTTTTAAAAAGCAATGTTTGATTAGACCTTTGATATAATATACAAATTCAATATACAACTCCCCTAAAGGCCAATCTGTATTAATAGGTCAATCGCTTTCCTCTTTTTTGGGGGAATAAAGGTAGTGCGTTTCGGGGAAGAAACCGGTGTGCACTTTGGCTCTTGAGAGAACTAATTCTAATGAGTTTATCAACGCGTACTTAACCAGTCAAACAGAGACAACAGCACTCACTCAGAAATAATCTAGAATCTAGATCTGAATTATTTTTTATAAGAAGCATGACTCAGCTGTATTATGAGCGAAATTGAATGTAAAAGATGTATATCTAGACTAGATCTATTGCGATGGCAGATGAGAAAAAAAGACGTCGTTTAAGACGATTCAGATACTTAACAGCAACACTCAATCCAAATCAAATCCCCTCAACCACACAATCACAAACATCACTTGATCAACCATCCATATCTAGGCTTTCAGATACAAGTCGAAATTTAGATTTAGATCTACGACACAGTGAAAACAGACATGGATCTAGACCTTTACAACTTCAGATCTGCTACACCACCACAAAAAGAAGATAGAACCATGCGGAATAGACCTAGATCTAGACCACCACTAACGGCTCCACCTGACATCAGTCAGGCAGCTTCTACAGTTACACTGCCAACTGGCCCAAACCATGACAATATCAATATTGTTGCCCACAACATCGGTATTGATTTAAAGTTTTTAATCTCGCGAATCCGCGGGCCTTCAACTAGTTATAATAAAAATAGCTAATGGTAGAGAGAGACATCAGATAGACTTTGTTTTATTGCCGAGAGGAAAGGATTTTTCTCTATACAAAAGTATGACTCATGCTCAGTTAGATGTGAAGATTTCTTTGGTTTTTACTAATATTAAATTAGAACGGGACATAAAACGACATTTTTTTACAGTATCAAATTTTTGTATGTGTGTGTGTGTGTGTTTACTTCAAGCATGTATTATTAGATGTGCATACACTTTTCTTCTAATACTGAGATGCATAAAAAAGAGCAAATTCTTGTGTAAAAAACAGTTTAAGGTGTTCTTTTATGCATGGGTCTAAATACACTCGAAACCAAGCATGGACGTACAAAGACAAAATAGGTTTACACACTCGACTTATAAGATTCTGGTGCCTTGAGTCTGAACGTACTAATGCTTTAAACATAGTACCAGAGATTGCATAGTTATGATGCATCTAATTATGTTGTGCAGTCCAAGTTGAAATCTTCTCAACAAAACCTGAGAAAGTCTTTCATCCCTCGAGTTTCCCAAACAATCTACTGACATACGGAATCACTAGAAGTGATTGAACCTCGAATTTATTGCTTGCCATTAAAAAAAAAAGCTAACCAATAAAATCCTCCGCCCCCATGCTACATTAGTTTCATTATTATTTTGCGATAACGCATCTACGTTTATCCGTTAACTGGATAGGGAGAAAAACACTTTATTAGATCTAAGTGTCTTGTCAATGGTTAATGAAACAATATTAATGTGAATTATGAGATGCCACAAAAAGATATACAAATACAGCTCCGAGAACGTTGAGTCTAAGTAAAGCCAATTACGATAGACCATAAAATTATGTTAAAAGTTTAAAAACTATTTTTAACATTACAGGAAATGCAATTGAATCGGTTTGAGTCTTCCTTAAATTTCCAAGTCTTTGGGAAGAAATTGGGGAAGCTATGTCAAAGGCAAACTAAAAGGCAAAATGTACCTTGGCTTTGTTGTTGGTATCATTTATTATTTTCAATAACATATCTATAAGTTAATGGGGTAGCAAGGGGTGTTAATGCGCAACTTCCAGTGACCTCGCGGTAGGGCACCCAGGCAGCACGACGTGGATGTTGAGTTGGCTTGCGTGTTTTATGCGATTAAATATGCATGGACTGACAGCTGCCGCACATATTTACCAGAGAGAAACTGGAAGTTGCGCATTAACACCCCTTGCTACCCCATTAACTTATAGATATGTTATTGAAAATAATAAATGATACCAACAACAAAGCCAAGGTACATTTTGCCTTTTAGTTTGCCTTTGACATAGCTTCCCCAATTTCTTCCCAAAGACTTGGAAATTTAAGGAAGACTCAAACCGATTCAATTGCATTTCCTGTAATGTTAAAAATAGTTTTTAAACTTTTAACATAATTTTATGGTCTATCGTAATTGGCTTTACTTAGACTCAACGTTCTCGGAGCTGTATTTGTATATCTTTTTGTGGCATCTCATAATTCACATTAATATTGTTTCATTAACCATTGACAAGACACTTAGATCTAATAAAGTGTTTTTCTCCCTATCCAGTTAACGGATAAACGTAGATGCGTTATCGCAAAATAATAATGAAACTAATGTAGCATGGGGGCGGAGGATTTTATTGGTTAGCTTTTTTTTTTAATGGCAAGCAATAAATTCGAGGTTCAATCACTTCTAGTGATTCCGTATGTCAGTAGATTGTTTGGGAAACTCGAGGGATGAAAGACTTTCTCAGGTTTTGTTGAGAAGATTTCAACTTGGACTGCACAACATAATTAGATGCATCATAACTATGCAATCTCTGGTACTATGTTTAAAGCATTAGTACGTTCAGACTCAAGGCACCAGAATCTTATAAGTCGAGTGTGTAAACCTATTTTGTCTTTGTACGTCCATGCTTGGTTTCGAGTGTATTTAGACCCATGCATAAAAGAACACCTTAAACTGTTTTTTACACAAGAATTTGCTCTTTTTTATGCATCTCAGTATTAGAAGAAAAGTGTATGCACATCTAATAATACATGCTTGAAGTAAACACACACACACACACATACAAAAATTTGATACTGTAAAAAATGTCGTTTTATGTCCCGTTCTAATTTAATATTAGTAAAAACCAAAGAAATCTTCACATCTAACTGAGCATGAGTCATACTTTTGTATAGAGAAAAATCCTTTCCTCTCGGCAATAAAACAAAGTCTATCTGATGTCTCTCTCTACCATTAGCTATTTTTATTATAACTAGTTGAAGGCCCGCGGATTCGCGAGATTAAAAACTTTAAATCAATACCGATGTTGTGGGCAACAATATTGATATTGTCATGGTTTGGGCCAGTTGGCAGTGTAACTGTAGAAGCTGCCTGACTGATGTCAGGTGGAGCCGTTAGTGGTGGTCTAGATCTAGGTCTATTCCGCATGGTTCTATCTTCTTTTTGTGGTGGTGTAGCAGATCTGAAGTTGTAAAGGTCTAGATCCATGTCTGTTTTCACTGTGTCGTAGATCTAAATCTAAATTTCGACTTGTATCTGAAAGCCTAGATATGGATGGTTGATCAAGTGATGTTTGTGATTGTGTGGTTGAGGGGATTTGATTTGGATTGAGTGTTGCTGTTAAGTATCTGAATCGTCTTAAACGACGTCTTTTTTTCTCATCTGCCATCGCAATAGATCTAGTCTAGATATACATCTTTTACATTCAATTTCGCTCATAATACAGCTGAGTCATGCTTCTTATAAAAAATAATTCAGATCTAGATTCTAGATTATTTCTGAGTGAGTGCTGTTGTCTCTGTTTGACTGGTTAAGTACGCGTTGATAAACTCATTAGAATTAGTTCTCTCAAGAGCCAAAGTGCACACCGGTTTCTTCCCCGAAACGCACTACCTTTATTCCCCCAAAAAAGAGGAAAGCGATTGACCTATTAATACAGATTGGCCTTTAGGGGAGTTGTATATTGAATTTGTATATTATATCAAAGGTCTAATCAAACATTGCTTTTTAAAAAGTGGTGGTCAGAATGCCCTTTATCTGATGTTCATAAAAATATTTGTAATTTTCAAGTGATTTAATAAGTCTGTGGACATGAGCAAAAACCGAGGCGGGGAGCCCACAATGAGCACTAATTTTTTTTTTACAAAATAGCTTTACCTAGAGCGGGGCGAACGTTGGTCTCCGGGTCGGGACAATCGCAGTCGGGAACTTTGTGTTTGTATGCAGTGTTAAATGTATTCTTGTATATGCGTGAAGAGTTGTGTGTTTGAAATCGCTCATTATATTTTATTATTATTATCATCATTATCATCACTATTTTTTATGTCACACATGTACAACTGGTGTATTTATGTATGTATGACCACGAAAAATTTCCCTATGGGATAATAAAGGATTATCTTATCTTATCTTATCTTATTATTATTATTATTATTATTAATTTTATTATTATTAACATCATCACTTCATCATCATCATCATCATCATCATCATCGTTCCTCAAAAAGTATAACAATATGAAACGAGAAACAGTATACTAAATCCCTAATAAACAAAACTAAGAAATTCTTCAGGAACATACGATGGAAAACATTCTCCTTTCTAAACCCTCGAGCCTCTTTAACTGAGAACATAAAATTCATAAAAAGTCATCAACTTCCAGAGCAAAAAAAATGATATACGAAAGATAGAGAAAGTATGTTAACAAAAACATACATTAAGAATTTTTTTAAATCGATGAAAGAGGCGGTACAGGAAGCCACAAGTGAGGACAAAAACATTGTAGAGAGGCTAGATTTCATTGATAGAATCAACACTACTTCAAAGAGAGAAGCGTTCATAACTCAAAAAGACCACAAGCCCAAGTTCAGAAACAAACCAAACTAACCCATGTAAACCTGAGGTCAGTAAAATTAGTAAACAAATAGTAGACAACATCGTACATAAAGTCAAAACCAAAACAACAAAGACCAATAAAAGAACACGGCAGACGTAATACATGGGTTCCGCAGCAATGAGAACAAAAACTGTCAAACAATGATATGCTTCGACATAATGCGACTTCTACCCCTCCATATCAACCAAATTCCTGAAAAAAAAACTGGAATTAGCATCAAAACATTCAAAAATAACAAAAGGAAACATCCAAATTATTATGCACACCAGAAAATGACTTTATTGAAAGACGGGCAACCAGGATGACAGAAGAGCTCAAATTTCGATGTGAATAACAGCATCGACGGTGCAGAAATATGTAAACTAGTAGGCCTCTTACTCCTTTCGCATCAATATCAATATCGGGCTACACATAGACGCCGTAACCAATATAAGATAAGATAAGATACACTTTATTGTCCATCCAAGGAAAATTTTTGTCGTGGTTACATGGGCTCTATAGGTTAGATAGACAATAATCATTGCATTGTATTAAAAACATAAATAAAACATATAAATAACATAGTATTGTATATAATAATTATGATAATACTCCTGATTGTTATAAATTCTAGATACAAAGTAGTTAAGATCTCATGGACAGGGGATAAATTAAATTATGTATATAGATAAATATATAATAATTTATATCAGAATAATTGTTGTAGTTTTTAACACTACACTGGTAGCGTATTAATTGATATTGAAAGAAAACAGTATAAAAGTGTCTATATATAAACACGAAGAAATGAAAAACAGTGAGATGTATATGTATATAATAATCATGGACCCTAGAAATGCCGAAAAAAAAATCTGCATGATCTTCAAAGAAAATGGACTACGTTAACCCGCCAAAGCAAATAAAACAATAGTAGACTTTCTTGACATAACCATTGACCTCAACACAGGAGTATAAAAAAAAGGACAGCACAATCCACTACATCATCTGCTATATACATATATTGTATGTGCAGGTATATAATCCCCACCCCCACCCCCACCCCCACACACACTTTATTCTCTCCCTTACATAGCTTATTATAGTGAAACTATAACCGGTACTGCTACAAAGGGTACCATCCTTACTGTTACTGATTATGCTGGACCCCATTGTTATCTCTTTTTGCTCCGCGATACATTAATAGTAAAATAATTATGTAACAGAAGAATTAATTTTTATGTACAAACAGAAGATGTCCAAATGTTGCTGTCTTTTGGTTTTACGTTGTGCTTTATGGTATGTTTATAATTATGGTAAAGTGCGAGTATTATTCAATGCAACTATTTATTAATGTCATGCATGCATTGTGTGAAAGCTCCAACATGCACGTGACTATAAAATTGGACCAATTTATCAATCCATTTTAATGTTCTGTATATATTAGACATTTTGGATCAAAAGGAGGTACTTCTAAATTATTACATTAAAAACAGTTGTGCAAGCATTTTACTAAGTAAGGAAAAAATGCTGTTGTGCGCTAACGATATATATGAAAATATGCTCCCTTAATATCAGAGGCTCACTCCAACTATGGCAAACAGAGACAAAGACATAATTGAAATTTGCACACAGATGTATCGAGAAGTTTTAGAGATTCCCATATTTTCTACGATATCAATCATTTTGTAGATGAATGATACGTCAATGTAAACTGGTAGAATTTCTCTGTCTGGCGTCAGATAATTATCTGATGACGCTTGCTATTTTTCGACCCTAGTAGGCCTCTTACTCCTTTCGCATAGACGACGGGTGCACCGTAACCAATATGAACCCTAGAAATGCCGAAAAAAAAATCTGCATGATCTTCAAAGAAAATGGACTACGTTAACCCGCCAAAGCAAATAAAACAATAGTAGACTTTCTTGACATAACCATTGACCTCAACACAGGAGTATAAAAAAAAGGACAGCACAATCCACTACATCATCTGCTATATACATATATTGTATGTGCAGGTATATAATCCCCACCCCCACCCCCACCCCCACACACACTTTATTCTCTCCCTTACATAGCTTATTATAGTGAAACTATAACCGGTACTGCTACAAAGGGTACCATCCTTACTGTTACTGATTATGCTGGACCCCATTGTTATCTCTTTTTGCTCCGCGATACATTAATAGTAAAATCGACCCGGCTACCTTCCAATGGGCCTGACTTAAGGCTTCCAAAAAATATAGAAGGCAGGGTCACCGAAAGAGACAAAAAAACTAACTATAGGCCTAGATCTAGTAAGAGTGAGAGTAAGCTGGAACGTTTCTGCATCGCGCTGTGCACTTCTTAATTCGCAAAAATTAATAATTATTAAATTTTGTCGATCTTATATTTTTGCAAGAAATACCCCCAATATAGTGCCTACACAGATAGGATAGTTTTTCTTACTCTAATAGGCTTGTAGACCGAAAAAAGTACTCTCTAATTTCCACTCTGTCCTATCTATGGTAAAAAGTGAAAAAAATAAAAAGCTTTTATCCTTGGTGTGACAAAATTTTTACTTTGTTCAACTCGGTGAACTTGCCTTTTTTGTAAAGTATGACTGCGTTCTCTAAAAAAAAAACGTAAACAAATTCACGTGATGATTGTATTATTTTGTAAACATAACACAACTACCATATCTTTTAAGACGCTTCTGTGTCTGTGAAAAAGTTGAGCGTATAAGGGGTATGTATGTTTTAATATATACACTGATAGCCCATAATTATATATTTGCCTACCAATACTCAATGCTGTTGCTATCTACTGATTGGGCTGAAGCATAGAACAATTAGAAATATACCTTTGGTTCGAGCCGGCTTATAAACACCACATGACTTTTGTGACAAAGAGGTCGGACCAATTTATTAAGAACTCACACCCAGGTTCATAGTACTTTCAATACTTACGTATTTATTAGCGAAAGGGAAAAAAGCGCCCAGGATAAACATTCCGCCCAGAGCTCCGTTGATTGGTCCTATCAGGCTTACGGCGGCCTAATGAAAAAAAATGTGATTCAGCTAGTGAAAAAAATGACTGTAGAAATAAATAACTATTGCTAAACCAATAAAAAATAATCTATAAAAAAATATATATACATATATAC
>RQTK01001517.1:20651-30659 GCA_003991915.1 Elysia chlorotica
TAGTAGTAGTAGNAGTAGTAGTAGTAGTAGTAGTAGTAGTAGTAGTAGTAGTAGTAGTAGTAGTAGTAGTAGTAGTAGTAGTAGTAGTAGTAGTAGTAGTAGTAGTAGTAGTAGTAGTATAGTCATCCTCTATAATTTTTAACATCCCCCTCTCTTTCTCTCTGTCTCCCTCTCTCTTTCTTTCTCTCTTACTCTTTTTCTCTCTTATTTCTCCCTACTTCTCTCTATTTCTCTCTCTCTCCCTCTCTCTTTTTTTCTTTCATTCAGTCTCTTTCTTTCTTTCACTATCTTTCTCTCTATCTTTTTCTTTACCTTTTTTTTTCTCTCTCTCTCTCTCTTACCCTCTCTCTCCCTCTCTCCTTCCCTCAATCTCTCTTTCTAGGATTGCACTGTGTAGAGACATGAAATTGATAACTATTTTTACGATTCCCAGATGCTGGGGCTCTTGATCCAGAAGTTTGTATGTTTACCTGAGCGCTCCGGAGAACAGACTTGACATGAAGAGACCGGGTATTGCCGGGACGGCCAGGATCTCCATTACCAGGTACGGGACCAGCTGGGGGCAAAAGATGCGATAACTGTATGATGTAGGATAATGTTGAAGTAAAAGGTATATACTATACGGAGAAAAGGCCCAGAACCAATATGTTAACCCCTGATCTGCTGCTATCCAGCCCTAAAGCATTACCAACTCTCTAAAAACTTTTTCCTACTACCTAGGTCGGTGCCAGTATGAACGTAACCGGTTACACCAACTTCCAGGAAAACTTCTATGTTGCTTGCCACACTGCCTTTCTGTTTTATTCAAAGTCTATTCGTTAATGGCCCAAAGACGCCTTCTTGGTCTTCTTCTTTCCATACAAAATCATTTTTATGAAAAATATACCACCTACACCTTTTTGAATTGGCTGCACCTTAACAATGCCTTAAAAAATAAACACACACTGTCCAAGGACTATTTACACCAGTTGTTACTCCCAATAAGTGAAACTGAGTAAGATAGAAAATTTGATGATTTCTTTTGACAAAAGATTTATTTTAAGTTTTGCCACTCTGAGTGCCAACAATGTGCGTGTGTTATTACAACTCCAAGTGATCAACACGTTTTGCTCGGTCTCCTTAATCCCTACAGACTGAATTAAATGTTTGGGTAGTATTCAGCTTTAAGACAAACGAAAAGGGAGTTTTTTAAAGCCATTTGAGCGACAAGAAGATAATTAAAATTAGGTGCATTTCTATCTGTCAACAAATAAAAAAAAGATTAATCCTTCTCAGGTTATAAATATTCAAGAACTTGTAATACTTTAATCTTTAGATTTTAATTAAAGATGAAATGTAAAATTATGTGTTTCTCAACAGTCTAACTTACAATGTGAACAAAGAGAGATGATTGGAACGTAAAACTACATAATATTCAGTGCCTTTTCTTTCAGCTAATTCCCTTTCCTCCCTCCGAGCGTTATCAGTGACCGAGGGCGATGCTTTACCCCCAACGTCGCCTTTGGGTTTGGTAGTTCAATAATAGAGCTAGTTTGCTTCTTATCGAGAGGTAGCGGTATCTATCAGTTGGGACGATCTGTGTATTATGTGACAAATATGGTTGGGTTGGTGTCATCGATAATATGTGAAATGCTATTCTGGTTCTAAGTAAACATATCACATTTCCAATGAACTTGGATCAATCTTTGTAAAGTAGTTAATAGTAGAGAGAAAGATACAGATAGCTAGATAGCAAGATAAATTGATAGATAGATAGGTCGGTAGATAAGAGATCGCGCGCAAGAGCAAGAGAGAGAGAGAGAGAGAGAGAGAGAGAGAGAGAGAGAGGAGAGAGAGAGAGAGAGAGAGAGAGAGAGAGAGAGAGAGAGAGAGAGAGAGAGAGAGAGAGAGAGAGAGAGAGAGAGAGAGAGAGAGAGAGAGAGACCTTCTCTTCCTTCAACCAGAGATTAGTTTCAAGGCGATTTTAAATTTGAACATGTAGTTTTTGTAACACGTTCAAATTTTTCACGCGTTTTCTTTCTTTCTATAACTATAATGGAATATTGTCCGTGATTTCTCATTTGTAAAAAGTAATAATTTTTGCTTTTGGTTTTTAACGGGCCATCACGGCATAGCGCCCATAGACAGGGGACTAATACAACCTCAATATACTTAGACTTTTCCTAGTCATTTCAGGAGAATATAATGCGCTAAAACGAAAACAAATTACAAAATGGCATTAGGACGTTGCCTTTTATTGAACATGTCTTATGTGTCCCCCCCCCCCCCCCGAAGTTTTAGAACAACAGCATACTCCTGGTGGTGTCGCTGTCAACATAATGTGACTGGCTGAGACAGGACTCCTGGTATTCCCACACAGTCTCTGTGTGGCAGCACGTAAAATTGCATTAGTTTTGGAACCTGTAGACAGTAAAGTTTACTTGCTGACGTTGGACGTTCAGAAACGAACCAACCAAACTGAACAAAAAAAATTACCATAATTATCCCTCTCACCTGATTTGGGTTGTCCACAAGACCCTGGCTTAATGGGTCACATCCCTGTATAGCATAGTAGGCGAACATAATCATTCCAGAGAGACAGGTGAAGGTGAACAAAATGAACACTCCGACACTGTTGATCCATGCAGTGCTGCCAAATTTTGAGGAGTAGGTACAAGGTGTATTATATCATTCCATTAGCCAATCTTTTCACTGGGAGGAAGTGATGCATCGTTTCCAACAGTTACACTTTTACTGAGAAAATCAACCATTTACTGAGAGGAAGACTTAGTGTTAAACCTTTTCGAAGAATAATCCATTTACTGGGAGTTAGTTTCAACAGCCATTAATTTTAAAACCTTCCATTTCTATGGAATTGGTACTATAATTATCTTTTTAACATAATCCACGTACTTATAGCCTAGTGTTAAGTAAATGTTCTTATGTTTTACATTTTCTGACAGCCATTATTTATCCAAGAAGCAAGTGTTACATATCAATTGACTCTCCGGCTGTGTTGACATGTCGCATAATCGTCAAAATAATCAATCTAAACCCGTGATTGGTATAAGATGACGCATCTGCATAAGTTCTCACACTAGGAGTTTGAATTTCCGCAATGAGCGTCCCGCCTTATTTTCTATTAAAGAAAAACAACTGATGGGACATAGTTAGCCAAGTTCGGTTTATACTTCCTTTTTTTTAGTTAAAAGGACTTTTTCGATAATTTTCAGGAAGCACATGTATATGTTTTTTCAAACCACAATTTATTCATAGAGTATTATTTTTTTAAGAAATATGTATGATTATGAAAATCTAAAGCTAATTTTCGTCTTTAATGTTGTAAATGCTTGGAACTGAGAGATCTGTTCAGCTGCTGTAAATGATAGGGAACTAGTGTCCAATACTTTAAACCACCATCGATTCAGTAAGTAAGGGCACTTTTTGGAGAAGAAAAAAATCTATTCTTGTAAGTAGTAAAACTTAGTTTTTGTACAAATAAAATGAAATACAAAATGAAGTGAAATGATGCTAAGAAATCTGAATAAACGCTCACAGACACGATCTTAAGTTCTGTACGCATAGTGAAGTCGGTGACAGACAAAATTAATAATTTTTTTTTGCAATGGAATTTACAGTCCTTATACCACTGAAGTTCGCTGTTGGGTTCATGGGGGAGTCCTGCATGTCTGATCTCTGACGTCATGATGGGGTTAATTTAACACGTTTTCTTCCCCCAATCTCTCAAAAGGGCAATAAAGTCTATACAGTGCTAACGTTAAGTGTTAAGCAACAAACTCACTCAACCAACCATCTCAAAAAATGGACAGAGGACAGTAAATTTAAAGAAATATTTAAAATCGACGACTCGAATTCCATGCTATATTGGAGTAAAATTTGTTTTTAAATACGCAATAATAAAAAATATAATAATATATCGCATTTATATAGCGCACTTTCATGAACAATCATGCTTAATGCGCTTAACAATTTCCATTATCACATGTACAAAAGAAGAAGAATCATATAATGTTGACACAATACAATATTAATATTACATTCAAAAGCCACAAGGAATCATTATATAGGTATTTACAACTTTCACCGACTTAATTTCAATCGTCAAAAAGGTAGAAGTTAAGCATGCGTTTGAAAATTTCCAAGGAAAGTGCTTCCCTAATGTTTTTGGGAAGGTTGTTCAATACTTTGGGGCCGAGATGGTAAAAGGATCGCTGACCTGTTGATTTATAATTTCTGTGTGGTACAACAAGGATGGTTTTATCAGCTGAAGATTTAAGCTGCCTAGCATGTACATACATCTTTAGACAGTCAGACATATATGTAGGTGCCGTCTGATTAAGGCATTTATAGCAAATTGTACACGACTTGTACATTATCCTTTTTTTAACAGACAGCCTATGTAAATGGTGAAGAATATAACTAATGGGCTCACGTGTAACAACTTTGTAAATATTTAGTGTTAATTATATATTAAAATCAGCCTACAATCTTTAAAAGATACAAAAAATATTTCAAGAGACAATTTTACACATTTCTAAAAGTTCCGTTTTTTCGCAATAAATATCCCATAACACTTGTGTTTCAATAAATCACAAGCTTTACGAATTTTTCCAGGAAATGAACAAAAGCTGAGACGTTTGCCCAAAAAGGGTCTATGTAAGAACAGTCACACACAAAAAACAACAGCTAGAGTCCTATAAACATCTTAAATTATAATTAGGGGCCGTTCACAAACCACGTGGACAGACCATTTTGACCCCCCCCCCTCCAACCCCCTCTTCAATTTTGAATAGAAAATAAAACCAGTAAAAACATGCAAGGGCAAGATGTGCATGTTAATACATACGACTTTTACTTTTAAAATTAGCACATTTTCATCAGCAAAACAAAGTGTTTGTTTAATTAGGTAATGAACAACTTGAAATATAAAACACCGGTGGGTTATGCTCTATTTTTTTAGAATTTGAACCAAATAACCACATTTTAAAGAAAGAGTTTGATAACTTCGCTCAGCAGAGGCACAAAGCATTCTTAAAGAGTATTTTTTAAATTTTATTTTAGTTTGATCGGCACATAAAATTTTGTGCAAGCAGAAAGAACCATCACAGTTAAAATAGATTTAATGGGCTAGTCTTTGGAATAAATTGGTGAGTTTCAAATAAACTAAATCACAAACCCATGACAAAATTGATGAGAAATAGATAAGTGGAATGTAAAAAAAACAACAACAAATAAACCCAAAACTTAACATTTCAGTCTTGAACAGACTTTAAAAAAGTAGATATAAGCATAAATAAAAAAAAGTAGAATATAGGATCCCCAAACATTTAACAAGTTTCCAGTTCTCAAATATATCTTATAATAATTAGAGATTAAAAATTGTTTTTTTAAAGTGGCCTGTTCTTACAATATTAACAAAAAAGACACAGAAAATGTTCTTGGAATAAATTGGTGAGTTTCGAATAAAAAAAATTGCAAACCTATGACAAAAGTGATGAGCATTAGATATGAAGTTGGATTGAAAAAATAATCAAATATAAACCCCAAAATAAACATTCCTGTCTTTAACTTTTAAACAGGAAGAAGAAATGAATATGTTTAAAATGTGACCAGTTTAAAAAATATGCTGATTTCTCTGACTTATAACTATTAATTTGTCCACATGGACAAACTGCCGTAACACCCTTCCCCCTAGCTGTCCACATTGTTTGTAAACGACCCCTTTTTACCTTTTTCATATTAAAATTAAGCTGAATATCTCTAGAAATAATATAGTTACATTTTTTAACATCTTAAAGAGCATTTGATGCTTTTAACACACTATGAAAAAATCCAATAGCGAAATTGTCCGCCTTATGTGCCTCACATATAATATTATGCTTATTAAATTATATGCACATAGTAGTAGGTTGATAGGGTGGTAGAAATATTTGTTCAGCCTACTGATTATAAACAGTATAAAATATTCCAATTGTACTCACTATTTTACATGATAATGGTCAATTTGGGCTCTTGCTACAAATGTCACTTCACTTTGGTGCTTTCTTTTTCCGAAAGATTCATATTTCGCAAAAACGGGTTCTCCGTGTCATTCATTTAAAACTTCCATTAAAATCGTAACAAGCAAAATAGTAAATAAAAACAATGTTAACATTTGAACTCACGCCTTGGCGTCCTTGAGACTAGAGAGGCTGCAGTAGCGCTGGACAGACGACTGGCTCAGACCACCAATGATCATCCAGTTCAGAGTATTTCCGATGACAAGACCCCACACGGTGTGTCTGACGCGTGGGTCAGGGCTCCAGCTGATAGGTACATTTTATTGTTTGGTTTGTTATAATCAATATCATTTGTTGTTTTTATTTTGTTACATAGAATATCGATTGGTTTGTTTGTTATTATTTGGTCTTGTACATATAATTTGATAAGTCGTTCAATTGCACTTAATTTTCTTGGTTCTAATACATTTATTTTCATTGGTTTGAATAATTACTCACGATTTGAATGATTTTTCTATCACACATACAATGGGAGGTTCATATAGTATGCACACATGACAAAAATAATTAAAACCATGTATTTAGTTCATATAAAACATTTTTATGGAGGGGAGCAATGTTTTTTTTGCAGAATTTGATTGATTGGCCGATTTTAGATAATATGGCTGGTTAGTCAAAACAGCTGGGAAACCTCAATCTTAATTTTACGACTTTTAGAATCCCAAGGATATACCTATTTAAAAATTTCACGGGATCTCACACAAGACACATCGGAGATAAAATTGCTATAGTTCCATCCGGTCATGTTATAGTGACAACGCCCAAAAAAGTAGAGAGCAAAAGTAAAAATCAATAAATGTTTGCCTGATAGTGGGTTCGAACCGGAACCTCCCTATTGGGAGCCGTGCACTCTACCCCTTTCGCAAGATCATCTCCTTCCTCCTTAGTATTTAAAATAACTTTGATTCGTTTATATACTATTTCGTAGATCTGGTATTTACAACTGATTCGTTGACTTATTTTAGAGATCAATTTTAGTTGGCCTACTGGTTTGATGGTTGTACAAGAACAAACTTGGCTAGTCTTTCAATTTTAGATATGAATTTTAGTGTATTATTTCAAGACAGCTTAATCGATTGATCTACAATCGTCATTACAAGTGCATCACATCTTGGTCTCAACCCCCTATCATCATCGCCATCACGCAAGCTGTCCATCTGTTATTACGGTCAATTAAAACATAGAAAAACGAACAGCAAATTAATAAGACAGGAACTGCAAAGGATCGTATTATTTTGTCAGTGAGAATTTAAGTAAGACATTATAGACGTGATATTAAACCCATTGCACAATGTTTTTATTAGTAAAGGCAGAATGTGTTTATGGGGACTGTTGAATTACTTGAAAAACGTTGCTTTAATACACCACTTTTTTAATACTCCGTACAGAAATATTTACCTAAAGAAATGAATTCTGTCCCACTCCTCATTGATTTCCCAAACACGAGAGAGTCCTTTGGCTTTTACCGAACCCTGTAGAGAAAAGGCAGTAAGTAACTTGGAAATAAAACGAAATTGTTGCCAGGTGTACGTCTAAGCCTCTAATCATTCGCTGTATCACTGTAAATGAGATTTTATAAGCCAACGTTAGATATCTAATTGGTCAGTAGTACTTGGTACTCCTGGTGTCACTGTTCTTTCATATTTGGCTAAGTAAAAAAAAAAACCTGCATATTATTGCACATTTTTAACGTAAAATATGCAGCCCCGCAGTGGACCCTCACCTGTACTGCAATACACAAAATTCCTGCCAGCATCACGGATGCTTGGAAGACATCCGTCCAAACAACCGCTTTCATTCCTCCCTGCAAAGAGATTGTAAAATCGGTATGTTGATAGATATGTAACTGTTTATGAACAGTATGTGTGAGAGAGAAAGAGAAAGAGAGAAAGAGACACCGAGAGAGAAAGATAAAAACTCAGAGGGAGAGGGAGAGGCATAAAAGTCTGGATCTTAAAGCGATTGTTCAATATGTATCCATAAAAAACAGGAAGTTGGTTTTAACGTTAGGCGCTACCATTATATAGGGGGGCACGGTGGCATGGCTATTTCGCTCCCTACTGGTTGGGTCGGGATCAGTTTAATGTGACCAGCTGAGACAGAAGTCATGGTATCCCCGCCCTGTCTCGTGTGTGGCAGCACATATAATTGTCAGACGTCAGGATTGGGGCCCACACACAATACAGGGCGGGGATACCATGACTTCTGTCTCAGCCGTTCACATTATACTAACACCGACCCAATCAGTAAGGGGGGGGGGGGCATCGCCAGGGCTAGAATCGCGGACCTCCTGCCTGATTGGAAGCCGCGCCCCCCAAACCAGGAAGTAAATACACAAGGGAAATAATCTTAGTAAAAACAACAACCATTATAGTTTTTATTCTGAACAAGCTGATGAAGAGCACATAAATATTTATTAAAAAACTATTTTTTCATCATTTCCCAAATTAAAATGATTTTTGTTTTCGCCATTTTTCTGAGAATTTTTTTTCACATCAAACGGATGTAATGTTGGACTAAGTTTGGTAGGTTGGGTTTCCAAGACCTGTGTTTACAATTTTTGTCAGAGCGCTGACAGCTGAGCAGTGTAAAGGGTGATAGTGCTCTGAGAGAAGTTACTAAATCGCCTTTCATTGGTTTAAATCCTTCTCAGTCCTACACAACCATACCATTATATTATTTTCAAAAATCCCTTAAACACTAGTACATGGTGTACAGTAGTCCTATGCACGGGCCTTTTTTTCCGGTTCAACAAATTCACGTGCGATAAGTACATGTATTGGAAAAAATTGATTTTTTCTTAAAGCGCGCAAACGTTGATGATACTACAACTTGATTATTGTAAAATCAAAATAAAAGATAAGCCTATTCAGAAAAACAAATAGTATGTGAGCCAATTCCCTTATTCAGGGACTATGGCTTATAAAAATGCCAAAACAAAAGATTACAAATAGCAAACTAACACAAAATAAAAGTTTAGAATGACGAGTTATGGCATTTTAACAGCATGGACGATTAGGTGTATCTGTGTGTGAAAACATACGTCCTTTTGTTTTTAATCTTTTCTGAAGCAACGTAATTTTGAGGTTTGGGACACTACAAAACCTTTAATCTTTGTTCATCCCAAAATCCGTCTTGTAATTCTAAAGCTTTTAACCATTTCGGTTAGACTAATAATTACACTAGAAAGGTCATGCAAAGTCGAAGAACGTAAAGCTATGTTGTAATTGAATGCAACCTTAGCACCAATAGAGATCCCATACAGCGACAGGTCCTCGCAGCGGCATACTCGAAGCTTAGTCAGTCATACTATAATACCGACACCCACACCACAAGCAGCACAGAAATACACCAACATAGAAAGCAGATAAGTTTGGAGGTGCGCAGTACAGAAGGCAGCGCGGGCATCAAACATTCTTTAACAACTAAAGACAACAATTACCTGCGGCATCCTATGCATGAATTGAATGAAAATGTATTTAGTCATAGTGGTCTTAGGACATCATTGGCACAATAGCTGCAGCCGTTACTGTGCTGACGGGCCTCAAAACAAAAACTCACTAAACTCTTAGTATACGTACAATCGAGGTGTAGAAAGTGGCCACCGCTCCAATGATGAACAGGGTCGCCGTAACCGGGAAGCCAGTCACTGCGGACGTTGGAAAACAGTTACATATTATGTGTAGATAAGCTGGCGGGGGAAAACCGTGACTTTGTCAAAAAACCTAAGTTTTAGAATCATGCAATGTTCTAGGGAAAGTAAAATTACCGAATGGTCCCTAGACATCACAGACAAGATATGTTAAGACAAGCTTGAACATTCCGTACAAATTTTATTATATCACCCACGTCAGTAATTGATACAGTAATTGTAAAAAATTGTAAAGAAAAAAAATAACAAGAAACCGATTCTCTCTCTCTCTCTTTCTCTCTCTCTCTCTCTCTCTCT
>RQTK01001517.1:43812-57337 GCA_003991915.1 Elysia chlorotica
ACATACATACATACATACATACATACATACATACATACATACATACATACATACATACATACATACACACGCACGCACGCACGCACGCACGCACGCACGCACGCACGCACGCACACACACATACATACATACATACATACATACATACATACATACATACATACATCTATACATACATACATACATACATACAACATTTAAATACCCCAGTTTCTGTAAAATGAATAACTTTCTATTCAGCCATTAAAATCCATTCAAACTGAAAATACCCGCCCGACTAAGTTTAGCAAAACACAGCACTACGTGGAGCGCTCCCAGCATCCACGCTTGTCTCTTCCCGCGTGTAAGAGATTTCAAAGTGAGGGATTATTTACAACCAGTTCAAGTAGCTCTTTGCCTCTCTGTCTCTCACAAAATACAGAATACAAAACAAAGACTATAGAAATCTCAATTCATTCCTCAAAAGTAATTAAAATACAGTATCTTCATACAAAAGAGGCATTTAAAATTTTTCATAGATAAACAGAATAAAAAAGAAAGTAAAAATGTTGGTACAAACAATAATAATTATTACATAAAATCTATTAATCCTTATTATAAAAGCTCAAGTTACTGAAAGTTATATAGAAAATCGCATGTTCTGTAAATAATTATCATAATTTATATATACTGTACACTTAAACAAATGAATGAGTAAATATAAATACGGGTACAATTATATAAAGGTACTTGAGTTTTTTAAAAGTATGTTAAAAAGGTTTTCTTTGTTGTTAATAATCAAGTCCCAATAAAATATTTATTTTTTAAATAACAAAAACAATGTGTCTGTTGGTTCTGGCGCACATTTAAGTTTCATAATAATTACTTTGGGCGCAAAATACAAGTAATATGACATTAAAAATAATATGTTATCACTACGGGTTCTTAGCAATTTCAGAGTTAAATGATTGAAAATTAGTTTTTATAAATACTCCGTTATCTAAACATACGTGATTTGTTTTTATACTTTTGGCCATTCGATTGAAATAATTTTCATGAGTAAGATTTGGTTTAAAGTTTGGGCTTGATCTTACAATACCTTGTCTTAGTACGGTGGTTGAGAGGTGCCCGAAGCTATTTGAGCCCTCACCCGTTTTGGAAAATATTATTTTTTTTTTAACTTTCGTAAAACATTGGACTGATTCCTACGTGATACATTTTGTCATAATTATAGCAGTGCTCAAACTCAATGGGTCATGGCTGCAGAAAATCGTCCACTATTAGTATATTATAGTAACAACGTTTGTTTGTTTAGGCAGAGGGAAGCCGGGAGTTACCCGAGCATTACAGTCCTTGCAATAAACGGCCCATGGCAAAACAAAACAAAAACAGAAACGATAGGTAAGGGGTTTGCACCGGCTTCCAATTATAGCTTTATCCCACACTAACGGAGGCAATGGGCGATAAGAAAACTAATGGTTACTCCTATGTGATCTTCCTATATCATTCTTTAGGTTGCCGGCGAGTTAATCGCAAAGCCTGTAGTTTGTTACTAGGCTGGGGATGCTGTCCCGCATATCCAGGTACGACTGCGTACGCGTATCTTATTTGTTTGGTCAATATGTAGAACTCAGTATAAGTACGTTCTGTTTGCACTGCTTCGCTACCTTTAGAAAGGCAACATTTTAATATTATTTTAAAATTATACATAATATATATATTAAATAGCACAACCACCTTAAATCGGTCTAAACATGAAAGCAAATTTTAAATTTACCAACAAATAGAGAAAAAAATCTTCATGCATTATGTTTTTTCTTTAAAAAAACACTTTTCTGCATCATTGAAGAAAAATAATGTGGAGGAGATTAATCATTTTTCTTCTTAATGCTGGGGAAAACGTTTATCTCTACGAGTATGGATTGAACATAATCTATCTCTGTGAGTGGGGTTGACGAACCGTTTATTTCTCTGGGTGCAAAATAAATGATGTATCTTTAAAAATATACACAATTCCTCAAATTTCGTTAAATAATTCCGTTACTTCCAGTAAAAATTAATGACACATTGTTTTTCCTACGAATGCAAAGTTTGATTTTGTAAATGTGAGTGTCGACACCACAAGAAGAACAGTCAACAATCAAGGTCTCTCTCTCTCTCTTTCTCTCTCTCCCTCTTCCTCTCTTTCATCCTATATTTCTCTCTTTCACTCTCGGCTGCATCCCCCCCCCCCATCAATTTCTGTCTGTGTCGCTCTCTGTTCTCTGTCTGTCTGTCTATTTATCTATGTTTGCATCTCTCTCATTCTCTCTCTCTCTATCTCTTTCGCTCTCTCGCTGCTTCTTCTCCCTTCTCTCGTCTAATATCATCCCTCAAATCTGAGTTTGTGTTTGAATAATTTATGTGCAGACAAGACCATAAGCAGCAAGTACGGTCATGGAACGTAAAAAAGGAAACAGAGGGCCGATTGAGCTAAATCTAGATTGTGCAGTGTTTAAAAGGAAAAATTGTTAATAGCGCTAAGCCTACGAATTTTGTTTGGTTACGTTAAATTGGAACATCGCCGTTTCCAGATAAGGACATGTGTCAACGACATTTTCTGGTACAGAAATCCATTCTTATGTCGACAATACTTGTTCCCAGATTGATGTTTGTTCATGATTTCAATAGAAAAAAACAATCCTCCACACAATACAAAGACAGCATTTGTACATGGATATGTCATAACATGAAGACCACACTAAGTCTTTAAAAACTATAAACTGCCATTTTAAGCGTTTCTTGTTAGACGTACCCGTTCTATGAATGGGATTGAAAATTTCATATTACCTTACTTTGTCGGGATAAACAACATTTACAGTAGTGTTGTCTTTCTCTAGCTTGAATATCCAAAGATTTTCTTTGTTTCCAACACGACTTAAAGATAAATAAAGTTGGCAATAGCTGAAAAAAGGCTCCGGCAAATAGACTCCCATAGTTTGTAAAGTTTGTCCTTGAGATTTGTTTGCTGTGATAGCAAAGACAGGTTTAACAGGGAATTGTTTTCTTTTCATATTGAAAGGGAAACTGAATTTCACTTTTCCATTTTGGCAGCAAAATGTTGAATTCTCTAATGGCCATCTAAGTGCATGGCAATGCTCACATTGGATGGACAGAGCGCCACAGCTGTGCTTATTTGAAAAAGGTGCATTGTTTTCATCAAAACTTGCTGTGTCTGTAATTCTATCAGCACATATAATAGATTGTTTAAAAAAGTGAACTAACTGAAGAAAAATTTAAATTGTCTTCATCAAGTTAATTATGATGTTTTTGTCTCTCATTTAATCTTTTTTCTGTCACTTGCCTATTATAAGTACTTAAGCTTGTTTTATTTCTTTGAGGCATTGTCTAAATTTAAATCGCTAGAAAAAAGAAGAAACAATAAACTTTTAAAAATCAAAGTTGGGTAAGAAACTTAATTTGTTTTTATCAATACACACAGTACATCTAGATCTAAATATTTCATTTCACTGATTGATGATCCATCACACACACGGATATCACATCTCACTTCTAATCACAACTTCACCATAAGGCCATGGTTATTCGCATGTCGATATATTTTTTCGCAGAGTAATGAAGTTTAAAATGGATATTATAATCATAATCTAGCTTCTAGATCTAGATATAGATACCTAGAAGCTCGATTTAGAGACGGTGTATTATTTCTTGGTCTAGCTATAGAATCTTTAGGATTTATCTATATCGAGATCTCTACTCTAGATGTAGGTCTAATCTAGATTTTGTATTTTTAAATTTAATTTGAAAATTCTCTGTTGATATCAGAAAAAAGCAAGAAGCTTTATGGAAAGACAGCTTTTCAGTTTAGACTTTACACCGGTAGACGCTCAACTTCCAACTTTCACGTTGGTTTTAGGCCTAACCGGTATTTCTCGTACCGGAAATTATTCGCATGTCGATATCTTTTCCGCAGAGTAATAAACTAAATACTTTACCTTTTAGTTGCTAAAATCAATCGTTTTACTTTAACATACTATTACCGTCGACAACATTGTACCAAATTACACCAACATACCAAATTTCAAGGTCCTAGATGGTGTAGTTTACCTGGAATTTTGTGGGACAGACCTAGGCACATTTGGTTGCTCTTTGGTAACTGTAGTGGTTGACATACTAAGATGCTTTGAGCTGACTAAGCAATACAGATCAATGTGGCAATGGCCCAGTTTGAAAATATATTGTTTAGGACTCGGTTCGACAATATCGACCTGATGGATTTATTAAAATGGTCGAATCCGCCCATGCTGACTGAATGCATCCACTCCTGATGTCAGGGGATCTAAAAACTGACTGTTGTAAATTGGTACTTGCGCACTCGACATGCTCGCGAACCTCTCGACGGAGAATGGTCCCCATTTTGCTTTGAGATAGTTGAGCACGCGCCTGTGCATTTCCTACACGTAGGGTGATGCATACCTGCTTATACTGTCCGCAAGGGCATTGTCTATCCCTTGTAAGTATCTTGTTTTGCGGTCGATATTGTCGAACGACCAAACACTTGTTGCTGTCTCCGTGGGCCACCCAAACACATCAGGTGTGAGACCTTTGCCACACGGTCTTTCACAATATTTTTAAAGCACATAAATGCATTGCTAGGATCTCTCGGTAATTGGAGCATCGGTGTGCTATGTACTGGGGCAACTGAACTCGGAATTCAAAATTTACAATGGTACCACCAAACCTGGCCGAGATGCCTTTGTTGTTATTTGGATAGATGATTCTTGAGACATGTTCGTGGAGTAAAATCTCCTATTCCAAGAAGTCAAGGAGTCATACCACCAATCTAAATATCTAAATGAAGCTTTGTCTATACGTTATTCGTCCTGCCAAGATGACCTTCAACTTAGTATACGATACAAATTTATAAGCAACAATTTGTAGGCAGGATTGACACACATTGCCTACATACTCTCGCAATAAATACTGCCGAGCCTCTACCTCCAAGGACAAGCCGTTTAATACCCCTTTTCCGTTTCTGAATTATCTGTTTGGGAGTTTTAACAAGTATCGAGCTGTGGCAAAATTTGTTTATCACAAAGCCAGTCAGTTGCTGTGAATATGCAGATTATGGCTGATACTTTTATTAAATTAATGTACCATCCCAGTCTTTTAGTGGCTTTACTGTAAAGTCTCTGCTGTCTTCTACCTCATTTGTTCCTTGACGCAAAAAAAAAAATCATCATCATGAGCCAGCACACGTATTCCTTGCAAAAAAGGAGATGCCGAGAAGATTGTGAACAGTGCATTAATGTCCTTCTCTGTAATTGTGTATGTGTTAGTAGATGTAGTGTATTTATTAATGGTTGTCAGTACCTAGCTATTTCTGTGTATCTCGCCGAGTTTGATAGAATGTTCAAAGCATGCTTATTTGTTTTACTTCACCCGCGCGGGCGGGGGGATCTTGAACTTTAAGCCAAGGAGGTAAGGCGATTTTTTAAACGGAAGTTTTGATCGCTTCTAATTCCTTCTGAATAAGTTTCTACAGGGGTTGTCTGTGCTTGGATTCACTGCTTCTGTTTTGGATTTTACACTTTTTTTCTTCTAGGCTAAGCCGTTGATCAAACGATTTCAGTAGAGTAATTGTATAATGTCCTTTTATGTTCATTTTCGGCCACCTGATCTGGGTACTGATTCTGTGGGCGTATTTTCCGAGTTCATGTTTGTTTACGTGTGAGCTCTATGAATGTTGTATCGTTCTAGATATAGACCAGGTTGAGTCTAGCGTTGAGATGAACTTATCTTGTATGTACACCGTACATACCGATTTACAAAGGAGAATATTTCAGCAAAGGGTTAGTTTAGTCTGTTTGTGGTTTTGTGTGTGATACGAAGAAAACAGCTACAATTTGTAGTTAAGTTGCAATTTTCTCGCACCTAAAACAAATTGCGTCCTTCAAGTGAGAGCGCACAAAGTCTGGATGTGTTTTTGTAGTAAATCAGTCATGGGACATCATCTGACAACAATCTGCTTTGTTGTGTGGATGATCTTTCTTAATCTCATTATTTCAAAGTCGGTTGTTCTTTCAGTTTAATAATTGAGTTATAGAATAGATGAACAGCTGCTAATTCATGTAGAGGTCATGACTTAGAATGTAAAAATGGAGATTAATCGTTTTTCCAGTGTGCTATTTATAACTATTGCTCAGATAAATCTCGCTTCAGTTTATTTATATAAAAAAGCAACACGTAGTACGACTTAAAAGCAAACGACGATAAGTATACAAGTGTTGGAGCGCATGTAGCTAACTTGTTTAATTCTCTGGACTAAGAGAGGGAGGTGCCCAGTTCAAATCTGAGCTTGCACTTCCGTTTACCTCTTTTTACAACAATTTGATTCGTGACATAACGCGATAGCAGACTAAGGAAAAGAATTGGCTCGTAGTCATGTGGCTCTTAAATTTAACGATGCTGGTGACACGAAATTTTATTTGAAAAAGGAATGGTATGAAATATTTGTTATATGTTTGTTCATTATTCTGAAAAAGTGCCAAAAAATGTGTCAGTTTATTTATTTGTAGAAACAAAAGCTACCCTAGCCCAGCCGCTAAGTGGTTGATGCAAGAGCGAAATGAGCTACCTGAGTGCTTGTTGATATTGTGTTGTTCAGTTACGGTGGTTCTCTTTACGACTGATCAAAGCTCTCATCAATAGCGTTGCGTAACATCAAATTGTCCCTGCTAAAAAAAACAGAGCAGTACCGAAAGGAACAAAATTAGTAATTACAAGGTATGGCAGTGGAGGAGAACAGGTTATCACTTTACAGTGTCGGTTTTGGCTAATGGAATGTTGAATAATGTTGTAGGAAAGCTTAGACCTATCCGTCGCTATATAAGTCAAACTGCGCGTCTGGTCATTTCAATTCATTTCGACATGACGGGCGACGCTGGTGCAGTGATCATACATATCAATCTGATTAGAAGAGAGAGAAATAAAGAAAGAGAGAGAGAGAGAGAGATGGAGAGAGAGAGAAAGAGTAAAAGAGCAATAAGCGGTGGCAATTTTAAAGAATAGTGAGCGATGAATATTAAAATTGTGTGAGGTTAGACAAGGCGATATTGGGAAGGGACATCTTCGGAAGTGAGATAGTGGGGAGATAGTAGAAAGAAGATAGAAAGATAATAAAAGCAGATAGTGGGTTGAACTCCGTGAAAGAGTGTTGGTTAGAGATGTACAGGGTGATAAAGAGGGAAACACTGAGAGTTAGAGATTGAGAGCGTGGTAGTGAGAAGGAGATAGAGGAACAGAGTAAAAGAGAGATATTCAAAGGGAGATAGTGAGAAGGGAAAAGTGACCGGAAAATAGTGAGTCTAGCTGTGTTTTTTTTTATGAGTTATTCTGTGAGGGTCTAGAGAGTGAGTTTCACCAAACACCGACGTTGGTAAAGTTGTTTTATCTCACTAGAAAGATAATAAAAGCAGATAGTGGGTTGAACTCCGTGAAAGAGTGTTGGTTAGAGATGTACAGGGTGATAAAGAGGGAAACACTGAGAGTTAGAGATTGAGAGCGTGGTAGTGAGAAGGAGATAGAGGAACAGAGTAAAAGAGAGATATTCAAAGGGAGATAGTGAGAAGGGAAAAGTGACCGGAAAATAGTGAGAGGTCAAAATGGAAAGAAGAGGGCAAAAAAGTAAAAAAAAAGATTGGTATAGAGGAAAAAGTATATGCCGAAGCAGGAAAAGGAAAATTTGAAGTAAGCAGGAAGGGGAGGAGAGTTGACTTGAGTTGTTTACTAAACCTCCAACGTCAGCAGTTTAGACTATGGACTCCTTTGAAAGTCGGTCACATTATATACACCGACCTAAGCAGTAAGGGACTTCAATGGACACGTACGTTTTTTGCCGCGATCGTGGCTTTTGAACTGCGGACCTTCGAATTGGGCGACCAACGGTCTATCATCGAGCCTGTTCGCCCCTCCCCTTCCTTAAATTCTATGTTTTGTTCAAACCTTATAAAGTCAATGATAAAAATAGCCTCAATTTTCTAATAAGGGAAATAGAGAAACGGCTCCTCCAATCGACAAAGAAAAGGAGGAAAAGGAACCATGAAATGAAAATCACCACCTATGAATTTTTTGGTTTACCGCATTTCTCATGACCCCTTCTTCTTCTTCTTCTTCTTCTTCTTCTTCTTATTATTATTATTATTATTATTATTATTATTATTATTATTATCATCGTCCCTCCAATCGACAAAGAAAAGGAGGAAAAGGAACCATGAAATGAAAATCACCACCTATGAATTTTTTGGTTTACCGCATTTCTCATGACCCAATGAGTGTCATCATCGTAATAATGTTCTTTCTTTTTTCATCATCAGCAGCAGCAGAATCACGATAAATTACCACCACAATCATCATCACATAATAATCAAAATCCACAATCCTCCGTGTACCCGACATTTTTTTCATTTATTATTATTATTATTATATTATTACACAATTGCTTATTGTGATTCTTCTTAATACCTTCATTTATTCACCATAATCATCATTCTAAAGCCTGATTATTGCCAGTATTATTATTCTCTTCCTTCTTATCTAACCCTGAGCATGAGGGTGAGTATTTGGGGGTCTATTTTCTTTATGTGCGGATTTTACTGGAGAAAAAACAACAGCAAATAAAAATTTAAATAATCATGTAATGCTCAGAACGCGATTTAGCGGAGTAGGAAGTTGGGGACAATATTTATAACAGAAACTGTGTATAAAACATTAAAAATGCATGATTTGCAGCCTAGGGTTTAAAAAAAAAAGAGATTAACAATTTTGAAATGCCCTGTAGATCTACACAGATCTTGCATTAACATGAAAATCTAGATTTCAACCTTAAAGAACCAATATGGAAAACAATTTTTGTAAAAGACTCGATTATAGATAATTAGGCAGATAGTAGATAGATAGTTTACCTTCGATGAATAGATAGATAGATAGATAGATAGATAGATAGATAGATAGAGAGAGAGAGAGAGAGAGAGAGAGAGAGAAAGAGAGAGAGATGGATAGAGGCAGTTGTTGTTGGGTTGGTTTAACGTCCAACAGCAGCACTATATAGGCTATATTGTGGACGGGCCCCAAGACGGACGTTTGACAATTGTATGTGCTGCCACACACGAGACAGCCCGGGGATACCATGAATCCTGTCTCAGCCGGTCACATTATACTGACACCGACCCAACCTGTAGATAGAGGCAGAAGGAGAGGAAATAGAGGGGGTGAAAAGCGAGGGAGAGAGAAAGAGTAAACGTAATAAATAAAACAGAGTTAGAGAGCAACATAGATAGATAGATAGAGAGAGAGAGGGGGGGAGGCTAGAGATATTAGTTAGAGAGAGAGAGAGAGAGAGAGAGAGAGAGAGAGAGAGAGAGAGAGAGAGAGAGAGAGAGAGAGAGAGAGAGAGAGAGAGAAGAAAGAAAAAGCGAGAGAGGACGTCGAAAGAAAATTAAAACTAAAAACTATTTTTCTAATAAGGGATCAAAAATTGGTATCCGCATATTTAATAATTTTGGTAACGCTGTTAATATATTTTGTCTCGGTTAAGTAATTTAGAAATCCCCTGAAAAGAATCTATTTTTCAATGAATATCACTTTTAAATTTCGTGATTATTAGCGAGTAGCCGCAGTCGCACGCGCCAAAATATCAAGCATGTTGGATTCGTCGGGCGGTTTGACAGTTCCCCGATGGAATGACCGAAAACTCAAAGATTATCTCGTCCATACGATCGGCGTGGCAGATGGGTTGGCATATCGGGGTTTGATAGATAATGGGTAGGTCGGAGTGACGTTCAGCCGGCAGTGTGGACGGTCCTTAACGCCTCTCTACCTACGTTTTTGCCCCACGTTCCGACCAGAATGGGACTTTGCCCCGGCTGGCGGGCTCCGTGCTGCTGTTGCTTCTGCTGTTCACCTGGCCCGGCGCTGTGGCGGCTGGGGGAGACCCCACTCTGGACGCCATCGACATCGACGCGGCCGTGTCGCAGCTCAAGGAGACGCTGCAGGGCCTGGAGCGTCAGACCACCCGAAACAGGCTGGTCGTGAAGGATCTCACTAGGCAAACTCTCATGAACCGGTTCCAAGCAGAGGAGAGGCAAGTTTTCCTTTCCTATTAAAAAAAATAATAATGGTGGCTACGAATTTTTAGTGTCTGTTAAGTTCTTTGGGATAGTTCATCTTTCAGCTGTTAATTTCTTAGGGGCGAGTCGAGAGCTTCAGTGATTATAAGCTTATAATAACGAATTGTAAGGGGGAGATGAGATCTATACTACTGTTTAGCTCTTAGCTACGAAATTCTTAGGACAAGATGAGATGTCTACTAAGGTTTAGCCTTTAGCTACGACATTTTTAGAAAGAGGGGGGTTTTATATCACCTTCTTTGTAGGAGAGCTGTCTCTAAGTTTAAGGTCTCTTAGGTCACAAAACAATTCCTATGAGGCAATGTGAACTAAAGCAGGTATTCGGAACTTAGTCGATTAATTCTACTGTCACAAGTGGAGAGAAGAATGGTCCACCATAGCGGTGTTCGTAACTAACCGTATGCGTCGGAAAACGATGCTTAAACTCTACAGCTATCGAGCCCCGAAAACTGTCCAGTGTCGTCAAGTTTTCAGCCACTGATTTCTATAGCGCAAAGGGTGTTCCGCCCCATTCAGTGGCACTGAATTGGTTTCGGGTGTCTATAATTGGACTCCATTCTAGAATGGGGTAGACCAAACGATATGTCACGGGGCTTCAGTTTATTTGGCTTCTTTTAGTGCTTGGATGTGTTTTGGTACTTTCATTTGTTGGATTACTAATTATGCAATTCTGTTTTTCTATCTTTGTAAAGTCGTTTTTTAGTCCTTCTTATTAATATTTACGCTTGTAAGTAACACTTAGCAGAAAACAGGGTCGTCTCCAGTGTTACTTAGTTGCAATGATATCATTTTCATTAGGTTTTTGGATGATTATTGAGAACAGCTTTGTTTCCCATGATCATACATTGAATAGTTTAGTTAGAGAAGGTTAGTCTGCATCATCGCTCTATACATTTGTTAAGCAGTCAAATTACAGCTCTGCAGTTTTATTCTATAAATCTTATAGGCATAGAAATTAGCTGCCTGCCGTTTTGTACTATAAATGTGTAAAGCCGAAGAGAGGTAGGTCTGCAGTACTGTTCTGTTAAGAATAATTTTGTCTGCGATGTTGTGCTGAGAAAAGTTTAGTCTGCAATAAATCTGTTAAACTGAGAAGAGGTTAGTCTGTTACTCCGAGGAATGGTTGGCCTGCGATATTAACCTGCAATGCAGAAAGGAAAGTGCCTTCGTCTCAACAGTCATTTCATTTTATTTATTCATTAAATGCACACTCATACAGCTCAGCAACGTTCATGTTTTGGCTTAGAAATGTTCCCACTGAAGGAAAGTAATTGTTTTAAATAAATTTTTATAAGCATATATGATGCACGTTGTTAAGATTCATAGGCAGCCCATTCCATTATCCAGGCGCGTGTAAATGACTTTTCGCTATAGTGACGGAACTGTTCTATATGTTTAAATGTTGTTGTTGTTGTTGTTGTTGTTGTTGTTGTTGTTGTTGTTGTTGTTGTTGTTTTTCATGAACGAAAGTGAGTAGCAAATTGAATCAAGTTATGAAAATGTTCCCCTTCATAAAAAAAAAATATGTTGACTGAACGTTTAATCGCTGCACCACTACCAGGATTAGGTCTGAGGGCGACTCCGGTATAGTGCAGGTGCGATACGACAAACTGGGCTCCAGGAACTACCACCACACGACATTCATCGGCAATTCGTTTGTGGCCGTGCACGACCACAGTGACACGATCGACACGTGCGGCATGGGCGAGGTGGGTCAACCGATTTAGGCAAGCCAATTACAAAGAGCGTTAAAGGTGATTCATTAACAGTTACTATAGAGTGTTTCAAGCTTTTCAATGGTTATAGATTTTTTACAAGCCATTTAATGATTATAGAGTTTATCAAGCTTTTTTACATGCGATTTAACGAGTATGGTTTTACAATCTATAATTAGCTTTCCCATATTATTAACTTAACAACATAGATCCAGGATTTAGTTTATTATTGCAGTTCTTTTCTAACTCTAAGACCTGTCATAGTCAACACCCTATTTAGACTGCCACTTTCACAATTCTGCTTATTATGTCATCTGTTTAGAGGATATTATAGAATTGTTCTCGCTTGATATTCCTTTTAATTATGTCTACGCCTATTTTAGTTTTGATACTAGGTACACTTCAATTAAAGATAAAGTTGTCTTTTTATGTTAATCATTATTATTTATATTTACATATTTGTATTTTGAAAATCATCGAAATAGTTCAGGAAGAAATAGATGAGTTTTGGGTCCTGGCTGAATTTTAAGCCAATCTGACAATGTAATCTGAGTCCATAAGGTTCGAATGACACTGAAAGATGAAATACGCCCCGGACAGTAGCCTTTAGGCTATACGAAGTTTTAATATTTTTTTAAATGTTGAAATGCCGTCCTTGTTACTCCTTAATCTTATTCTACAAAGCATTAAAACGAACCTAATTAAATAATCAAAGCGAATATATTTTACACATAATTATACTATATATTTTTTTTTAATGGCCTATAATATTTGCCTGGGGAACATTCTGAGTGAAAAATTAAAATGTATTAGTTTATCAAGCGGTTAAATGATTGTACAGTTCTACAACCTATTCAAGGATTATAGTTTTAGAAGCGATCCAGTGATAACGGCTTGTTAACAGAGTTTTAAAAGCACATTTCACCCCTACTGATAATCTGTAGGCCTATATACTTACTATGTTAGTCGTTCTATTTTGAGCTTGATATAATTGCCATACTTATTTTTATTGTGTGCTTTATTAACATACTTCAGCATTAGGACTATATCTTCGACCAGACGATAGACTAACATTTGACAATACGTACTTCCTCAATGTAAGTCGGGAGATATTCAGGCTGCTGTCTCAGCTGTACGCATCAGAGGCCTTAGGTTAACGGGATCCAAAGTAATTTGCAAAGCGTCCAATCATGGCACTATCATAGATCTAAAGAACCAATGAGAGATTAGATTACATTGTGTCGGATGGGCTTGATTAATGTATTTTTTTATCGTCGTGTGGATGGCAAAGCCTACAACATACTGACACCGGCTTAACCGCTTGGAGACAAAATCCGATAACTAAATTTGTCCTCTCATTGGTTTCCAAACCACGGTGGACCAACGCTTAACCAATTGCGTCTGTTTTTCCAGCCACCCCCACCTCCTCAAAATTAATTTGAAAAAAAAAAGGTGAAGTGATTTACCAGACTATCAGTGATTTGGATACATCAAATAATAATAGTAATAATTTAAAAAATGATAATAATAATAATAATAATAATAATACTAATAATATTAATGATGATAATAATAATAATAATAATAATAATAATAATAATAATAATAATAATAATAATAATAATAATAATAATAATAACAACA
>RQTK01001518.1:0-63739 GCA_003991915.1 Elysia chlorotica
GTTGCAGGGGCCCGGGGCTCAACTCAATGGGGGGTAGGGGGGGAGGGGGGCTGTAAGCGATAAAATCTTTCAAACCGTACTGCGGTACATCATCAATACATGTATTCAAATCATGTTTAGGGTGTCACAGGTTTTTATTTGTTCAAAATGAAATGTAATGTCCGTTTCATAAATATTTATGTTATGCCCATCAGCTTCACACCATTATTTAAGTCTTCCCATCTCGCTCATCTCTAATTCGTTTCAGGATGTTCTTGGTTGAATTTCTAAATACGCTTGGGTCCAACAATATTGCTTTTTATTGAATCGTCAATATCATCAAGATTTACAGCAGCCTGCGCATCTTCTTCACTTTCGCTTGTTACTGTCTGTACTTGTGCTTTCATTGCCAGCATTCCATTACCGAGATAAGCGATTGCCTCTCTTCAACCCTATCGTCTCTACCTTTTGTTACACGCACAATGTAATTATGTATCATCAAATCAGTGTCAACCGACCTTGTTTAATGTCTTCCGATTTGTAAATTGCACTGATGAAACCGTTTATAAAAAAGTCGTCTTCGAAGAATTAAAATAGCAGATCGTTTCTGGTAGGGGCCCCTCTTTAGGGAGGTGCGGGTGGGCAAGGTTCGGACACCACGACCCCACCTTAAATCCGGCATTGGTTGTTAATGATGATGGTGATGGTAATCAGGAGGATTGAGATAATATCTGTTGATGATACCGGTACCGGTACTGCGGATGTTTTTAGTTATGGTGAAGATGAGAGCGTGAAGAGTTTGCTCCGTGTAGATTCAAAGTAAACCACTAGCCAAGTCTAAGAACGCACAAAATACAAACACCAAAATCTAGTCCCAGAAGGAAGAAGGGACATTTTGTTAAAAGCAAAACATATGTTTAGGTAATATTTTAATTATATACTTTATGAAAAGTACTAATAATTTGGTTATTGTTGCCTCAATTTACTTATGCGATGACTGACTTTCATTTTAAGGAGCTTATAGATTTCGATGATTTTCATAGAATTTAACTTCGCTTGACCAGATATCAACGAGTGCGCAGGCTCCAACCCACCGTGTCAACAAATCTGTAAGAACACAGTCGGTAGCTACACGTGTGAGTGTGATGCTGGGTTTGCTCCTAACCCGCTGGAGATCACACAGTGCGATGGTGAGTAGTTTACTTTATTTTAGTTCGGATGGTAACATAATATATTTCAGATGAAGTGAGGTATTTTACAAGATAAGCTTATATCGGCATTGATACATTATTTAAAGAAGGAGGGTTCCGTATTAATTATCCCAGCCCATATTTATGTGCCCAATTCCATCTTTAATTCTCCCATGGCATGTACTTCACACTGCCTTGTATTCTTTAACAGCGGGTCCACTATAGCAATTAAAACTAAGTCCATATAGTAGAACATCAGGCTTTTCAGTGGCCGGTTCCCGATTCGATCGGATGAAAGAGGAATTCTGTCGAATTTCATTACCTACTGGTTAAGTTGATATCATAATAATATTATTGTGTCTGTTCGAGACAAAGGTCGTTGTATTCGCACTCCGCCCCTGTGTGGCAGCATGTAACACTGTCAGACTTAAGCCGTGGGGCCCGTTCAAAATATATCCTTATAACTGTTATCTATCGTAGAGAAAACAATGAAGCGTCTAAATATCAGTTAATAGTGCCCCGCACTAACGATCAGAATGTCATAGGTTCGAACCTGAAATGTTAGTTCTTTTTACATTTAATATTCTTCGGAGTATTTTAAAATCTTGAACTTTGTTTTATCTCTCTCCTTCACAGACATCGACGAGTGTGCTAGCGAGAAGCCACCGTGCCAGCAGCTGTGTACCAACCGGCCTGGGACCTATTCGTGCGCCTGTAACCTTGGCTATGCCGTCAACCCACTGGAGATCAGCCAGTGTGATGGTGAGCCAGATCCATTGAGCTATAAATAGACTTCTACCTTCACAGTCAGGCCGTGCAGGGAGTAGGAGCCACCAAAAATAACACTTTGCATTCAGAAGCAAAGGGAGCTACATCATTAAAATATTAGACACAGTTAGGATATCTTACTTTCTTAGACTAGTAGGCTTGTAGGCTAAACAAAAATACTCACCGAGTTTCATTATGTGATAACTTTGATACTAATTTAAAATGAACTGATCACTATAAACCTTGGTGTGCACATTTTAATTTGTTCACATCAGTCAAATCGGCGACCTTGCCTGCTACTATCGGTAGTCTTTATGGGGTACATTAAAAGTACAAAATGAGTAGGGGCGATTTCATGGCACATTTTTCTCCTCTGATTACTCTCTACAACATGATTTCGCCCCCCCCCCTTTACTCTATGCACTTCTTTATGTTGACTTGTTAACCAATAACACTGCTATAATCACTGCACTGAAATACCACCCCCCCCCCTTTTACCCCCTTACCCCAATCACACAATCACACTGCCCATTAACCTTGTTAAATCTTTGACCCATGTCACCAGACATCAACGAATGCGGAGGTCCGAACCCACCCTGTCAACAGGAGTGCAAGAACACTGACGGCGGTTTCCAGTGCTCCTGCATGCCTGGCTTCAATGTGAATCCCCTGGACCCGACACAGTGCGATGGTCAGTAGAAGATTCAGTTAAAACTTAGGGCAATGGTCAGTTCAGCTAGTGAAAAGTATAGTAGACCACTACCCGGTATATAGACTATTAAACTTTGTTCAGTATGAGCCAGATCCATTGAGCTATAAATAGAAATCTATGGTCAAACTCAAGTTGCTATAAATAGACTTCACAGTCAGGCTTTACACAGAGTCCGAGCCTTCCAAAAATAACGGCAGAATCACAGAAAAAGGCATTTGCAATAAGAGGCAAAAGGAGCTTTATCATAAAAATATTAGGCACAGTTAGGACAGCTTACATTCTTAAACTAGAGGGCCGGTGGCCCTGGGGTAGAACATCGGCTTCCGATGCAAAAGGTTCGAGTTCGAGCCCTGGCGATTTCGCTCGTCGCTAGTTGTCAGTTTAATGTGAACGGCTGAGACAGGAGACGTCAGTCTTGGGGTCCGTCCACAATATAGCCTATGTAGTGCTGATGTTGAACGTTAAACCAACTCAACATCAACAAGGCTTGCAGGCTAAATAAATATACTTACTGGGTATCATTATGTGGCAACTATGATGCTTATTTAAAATGAACTGATCACTATAAACCTTGGTGTGCACATTTTAATTTGTTCACATCAGTCAAATCGGCGACCTTGCCTGCTACATAATAATAATAATAATAATAATAATAATAATAATAATTTATTGCATTTCTTTTGCGCATTTCCAAAATTGAAATTCTGCTCAATGCGCATTACATCAAAAGTAATCATGTACATGAAATAAACATACATAAATGTGTAAACATCACAGAGGTAATGGCACACACAAACATGCAAATGATATATTCAACCACACATACACACACATGCACACACACACATACACTCACAGACACACACACACATACACTCACACACCCATGCGCACACATACACAAGTAGCATACACCTACACACACAGACAAACACACGCATGCACACCAAGATCAAAGTATAATAATGCAGATCAATAATCGTAAGAATTATGGTAGGTCCATACCAAATGCTTTTTTAAAAAGGTAAGTTTTAAGAGGTTTAAAAAGGTAAGTTTAAAGAGGTAGGCCACTGCCCAGTATATATAGACTATTAAACTTTGTCCAGTTTTGTAGTCTTTTTACCAGGTACTATCTTAATCATACGCCTCTTTTTATACCCTTATAGAGGCAAACTGGTGCAAGTTTAAGAGCAATGCTTTCCCAATCGCGAAGTCTCTCGTTCGAAACCCACTGTATTTTTTCCATTTCATCTCCTACTGGTTGTGTCGATGATAGTATAATGGTATGACAGGCAGGCTGAGCTGAGACAGAAGTCATGGTATCCCCGCACTATCTCTGTATGTCAGCATGTAAAATTGTCAGACGTTGGTCTTGGGCACTGTTCCCAATATAGCCATAATAATGCTAAAGTTGGATGTTAAGCAACCATCATTACCCAACTGTTGGTGTGAAGCCAAATATCTGTCGATCTGAAACCGAATGTCATCAGACTTCACGCTCTGAAAAGATATCTGTTTAGTTTCGTAGGATGTATCTAGGGTAAATCTAATCCAATTACCAAACATTCTTAACATCCTAAGCATTCGCCTCTTTATCTTCCAATGTTACCCCTCAGACATTGACGAGTGTAGCCTGGCTGTGCGCCCCTGCCAGCACAAGTGCACCAACACGCTAGGCGGCTTCCAGTGCGCGTGTGACGAGGGTTTCATTATCAACCCACTGGACCCCACACAGTGTGATGGTGAGTAGGCTTAGCACAGTTAGCACAATAGGGCTACAACCTTGCACGCTGGACTAATTGCATTGCTGGAACCTTCAAAGTGTGAAGGTTAGTAGGTATAGTGCAATAAGGACAAATGTGGTATCAACTTCGGGGCGGGACTAAGTAAGTGTTGTGTTTCGATCCCACAATGTGTCTGTGAGTAGATAAACTTATGGCGCGGTAAACGCAACGGTGCTATTAACTTCAACTTCGAACTAGGGTTAGTTTTTACCTCTTAAAAGTACCCTTAGACGGTGCTCTAAGTTTAAGGCATGGTTGTACTTACTCTAACTTGTGTTGTTCGCCACTCTATGAGTCTCTCAATAAAATCTAGAAGACATTAAACCAAGGAAGTTTCTCTCTCTCTCTCTCTCTCTCTCTCTCTCTCTCTCTCTCAAAAGTAAGTCTTGGGGCCCGTCCACAATATAGCCTATATAGTGCTGATGTTGGATGCTAAGCAAAAACAACAAAAAATCCTCTCTCTAACTTCATGTCTTAAAACCTGAATTGACCTTTCTTGATATTGAAGCCTCCAAAATGATATCTGGACGAAACGTTTGTCTTGACTGTAATATTTTGAAAGCCCATGATGCCATCTCTTTTGTCCACCACTGCTTCTTGATTTGACCCATATGCCCATCCCAAGTACTAAGATGATTACTAATACCTAATCCAATTGATTTAGTTGAAACAAGGTCCCCTTTGTTCTAGGGTGTCAGGTGATAAAGTCAGTAGAGCTTAATACTGGTTAGCAAGGGGTTTTATTATCGAATCTTAGCCGTGTGTGCTCCTTTGTGATAGACGTTATTTGGAGAAGAAAGTAGAAGCAGAATCTATCAAAGATTGATCGCTTTTTTAGTTATCCAAATATAACCAACTCTCTCTCCGCCTCTCTGTCTCCCTCCCTTTATCTCTCTTTCTCTGACTTTTTCATTGTCTCTATCTCCCTCAGTCCATCTCCCGAGCTCTCTCTCTCAATCCCTTACCACCTCTCTCTGCATGTTTCCGTACATATCTCTCCCCACCTTATTCTCCTCTCTCTCTCCCTCCATCTCTTCCCACCTCATTCTCTCTCCCTCCCTCTCCACCTTTCACCACCTCAACCCCCTCTCTCTCCCTGCCCATCTCTCTTAATCTTCCTACCTCTCTCCCTCCCTACAGATATCAATGAGTGTACAGAGGGGACGAGTCCCTGCCAGCAAGTCTGTACGAACAAGGACGCAGGCTACGAGTGTTCTTGTAACGAGGGATTCATCATCAGCCCCTTGGACCCGAACCTCTGTGAAGGTAGAGTAAAGATTCCAGTAGCCAGAGATGTTGTATGCGGAGCTGTTCAGGAGAAGAAAAATTATATTTGAAAATTGTCTTTATAAATGCTTTCTTTATTATTGGTTGTAACTTAAATCCAAAACACTTGCAGTAAAATCAGACGTTAGGTAAAATCCTAACTAACATAAAAAGTATTATAATATTATAACTCCTGTGCACGGCAGAAGGGTATAGGGAACAACAAATTATTTATTAGATAGCGCCATTTCAGAAGGTTTATTCTTAGCATAGCAATGTCGTGCTAGAGTTGTATTTTGTTGTTCTTTTAATTTGAACACAACCCCCCTGATTAGCCTGTTGGATAATACTCCATCTATATCCCTCCCTCCTCCACTTGTTCTCCATCCCTCATTCCCCCTATTACTCTCCCCCTCCTCTCTAATTACTTTACTTCTCCCTCCAATACCAGATATCGATGAGTGCGCCAACCAGATAAAACCGTGCGACCAGATCTGTACTAACACGCCAGGCGGTTTCACCTGTTCCTGCAGCATCGGCTTCAACACCGACCCAGAGAATCCAAACAAGTGTACAGGTGAGTCGCCAGTACAGACCCAGTGTAATGTAGTATCTTGTATTTCCAAGTTTAAATAATGTTACGCGCATAGAGCACTATCTTTGTGTAGTGGTTATGTGCGATATAAAAACTATGTATTATTATTATTATTATTATTATTATTATTATTATTATTATTAGTCACCTTTGGATCCGAATCAGATTATGCTTTACCATTGACAACGGTTGACTTATTGTTAGTTTCTTGGCGACAATGCTTTCCTCAATATCAATTGTCCGTTTTGATTGGATTCGCTAGGCATAAAATGATTGTTTTGTATAATATCCACACATTTCAGGCTTGAAATTATATAATGAATGTGTAAAAGCCATTCAGTATCCCGTATACCTTGTGTGCCAAACATGTGTGAATGTAACCCTTACAATATCTGTATATGTTTCAGACTTAGACATAAAAAAACAACCTACCAACCAAAAAACATTCCTAACTGTGTCTATGTCTATTTTCTGTTTTAGACATTGACGAATGCAAGGGCGAGAATCCACCATGTGAGCAGCTGTGCATCAACTTGGAGGGAAGCTACTCGTGCTCCTGTGAGCCTGGCTTCACTCCGTCCAGGAAAGACATCACTCGCTGTGACGGTAAGCACTTCTTATCATGGTTTTGGCGTATGATGTGTCCTGCAGATGAGACTTTGTCTGGACGCAGGTTTGGATTGCTCCTGGTCTGACTCCTATCCATCTGCTGTTCCATTATGGTATGATACAGTTGAGGCTGCCGATGACAGACTAAAATCTTGGTTTAACAGACTTAAAGTGGAGATATAACCATACGTTGCTACTACATTGGTAAGCACTACACAAACACTTCTCATGTCCGTGTCTGCAACTGTTCCCTATGCACTAATACATGTAATGCTCTTATGCATGTTCATTCGTCGAGAACCGAGTGATTATCTTTAAAGAAACATAAACATACACTACATAGCAACACTGTAATTGTACAGACAACAGTGCTTGTCTGTGGAACACAGCAGGGCCTTTCTGCGTCTGATGAAATAGAGCAGTACCAGTGCTACAGAGCTGCCCTGCGTTAACCCATAGACTGATGAAATTGTTAGAGCAGTAACAGAGCCACAGAACCCTTCTGCGCTAACACTAAGACAGTAAGAGCAGTAACAGACCTACACATCCACTTTGCATTAAACCTTAGACTGAATAAATGTTTAGAAGAGGAACATAGCAGAGCTAGATAAACACCCTGCGTTAACCCTTAGAATGACGAAGTCACTTTGATCTTTTTCTCCCAAGATGTGAATGAGTGCGAGAGCGCACAGAAACCTTGTCAACACAAGTGCGAAAACTCTAAGGGAAGCTTTGCCTGCTCCTGTGATGAGGGATACATTGTCAGCCCACTGGATCCCACACAATGTGATGGTAAGTCATCACATGTTCTGGCTAACGTTAGCAATTGTATGCTATGGAATCCCTAAGAACCTGGGCATAGCAATTGTGCCTTGATTCCAAGAGCTATCGTTTTAAAAATAAAGATTATAAAAGTGCCATATTTGGTTAGTTCAATTGCTTCTTATGCAGGTGATATGTACAGTCTTAAAATATTTGGTAAAGAGTTAACAAAGGATCTTATTTCCTGTCCAATTTAAAATTCCTATCATAGAATATTTCACCAGAGTATCATTATTAATACCCATCAAACGAGCACACTTAGTAGGCCTACTAAAATCGTAGACATATTGTTGTGTTGTAGCTTGTCAACAGGATGAGATATGAACTCACATATTTTGTTCACATATTTTGTACATTGGTAATGTGAAGGTAAGAGCGCCTGTAGCTGTTGTTGGAATCTTTCCTAGTCAGCATAGAACTCTTCATAAGACCCATAGCAAGTAAAACGTACCCCCAAAAATTACATTTTCCAAGGTAACTGAATTTAAACTCAAACTATTTTCTTAAGGGTTTGTATTGTGGTGCCTATAAAAAATATTATACACAAAGAGTTTCTTCCTTCTTGATTCTTTGCATTCTGAGGAGCCAAGGAGAAAGTGGTGTTTTATTTTTTCAAATTCTAACACACTCTTAAAAGCAAAACTGCCTTTTCCGATTCTGGTTGAGAAAGTTGACAGAAACATAGGTTAGAGAAAGTTGACAGAAACATGGGTTATAATCAGGATAAAAATTCAATATTTTTCCCTCCCCCTCCCTCCCCAAGATATCAATGAGTGCGAGAGCGCCAACAAGCCGTGTGCCCAGGCGTGCACCAACACCAAGGGGGGCTACTCCTGCTCCTGTGACGAGGGCTTTGTGGTCAACCCGTTCGATGTCAGTGCCTGCGATGGTCAGTGGGACGCTCTGGCTTCTTCTTGCCTTATCTTCTCTTTACCATTTTTTTTTTATTTTCTTCTTTTTCATTCATGCATTTTACTTTCTCCTAAATGTTTCTCCTTCATGGTCCTTCATCTTTTTCCCGCTTTTATTTATCCGCCTTGCTGGTTCACCTGTTTTCACTTCATCTTTTCTCTCTTTTTCTTGCCTTTAACTCCATAATGTCTGGCCCCCATCTTGTCTTTTATCCACCATATTTCTCAATACATCGATTGTATTTTCTATTGACAAAGTCATTTTGCCACGGAAAATTGTGATCTTAAATGCTCGATAATAGCCACGACTTATGTTATATAATATATAATTATATTAAAAATTAAAAATTTAAGAGACACACAGCCTGCCTTGAATCTTTTGTGATTCATGGCCAGGTCGTGTTAAACACTATTTCCTGTTTCGTTCTTCGCCAAAGGCCAAGTATAGTCTATGCTTTTCTTGTTAAATGTTAAAAGATAATAGTAAATAATTGTTTAGTTTTAAACTACTTACATTTTGAATGACGTGGTGATCTTATTAGGTGTAAAACTACTAACATTGTGAATAATCTAGTAACTTTATTATTTACAAAACTACTTATATTCTGTTTAACCGAGTAATTATATTTAAAGTAAAACTTCACCATACACCAAAACATTCTGGATAAACTAGTAATTTATTTACGCATACAGCTGCTTCACTCAACCCATAAGGTTTAAAACTGCTTATATTCTCATTAACCTAGTGACATTATAACATATTAAACTTCTTGAAAATATATGTATAACCTAAAGACTTTTTATACATGTACAGTGAGCTTTGTTTTTGAAAAATGAAGTAAAGCAGATTAGATAGATTTTTTAGGGAATTTTAAAAATTGGTGAAGATTGAAAAGAAAAACAGTCTGGCTCAAGTGACAATAATTACTGCTCCCTCCAGACATCAACGAGTGCGGAGGGTCTAACAGCCCGTGCCAGCAAAAGTGTACCAATAGCAAGGGAGGCTACACCTGCACCTGTGATGAGGGATTCATGGTCAGCCCACTGGATCCAAACCAGTGCGAAGGTGAGAGAAAAATAAAGAGACAGAGAGAGAGAGAGAGAGAGAGAGAGAGAGAGAGAGAGAGAGAAAGAGAGAGAGGAAGAAGGCAGAGGGAGAGAGAGGGTGAAAGAGAAACATAGGGAGAGGGGGAAATAGAGAGACAGAGAATGGACAAGATATGGAGAGAGAGACACACACAGTATACTGGCACACAAATAGACAAGCAAAGTGAAAGGGAGTGTTGAGAGAGAGAGTAGAGAGAGATGCGAACGACGATAGAAAAAGGAAACAGGAAGAAGAGCTAGATATGAGAGTGAAATATGGAGAATAACACAGAGAGGCATACAGAGAGTCAGATAGACAGAAAGAAGAGACAGGGAGATGTAGAGAGCGACAGAGAGACAAAGAGATGGAGAGAGAGACAGAGAGAGAGGGGAAAGAGAAAAAAAGAGACAAGAGAAAGAGATATTGGGTTCGAGAAAGTAGCTGTCTTACGAATGTTTCGATCCACACCATTCAAATTTTGTAACAAGCTTGTTTTATTTAATACCACTCACCGCCTCAACCCTACCCTTTTCTTCCACAGACATCAACGAGTGCAACAATCCTGTCTCACCTTGTGCACAAAACTGCAGAAACAAACCAGGCGGGTTTGAATGCTCCTGTAGGCCCGGCTTTCTGCCTGGTCTGGGCGACTTCACCACCTGTGATGGTAAGTGTTATCGATAATGAATTATGATGATTGAAATAATAGTGATGATAATATAATAATAATAATAATAATAATAGGAAATAGCTAAATTAGAGAGGAGCTTACAGTACACTGCGATCTTAACAAACCATTAGATTAATAGGCAATCGGTAATTAGCAGGGTGTCATATATCATTTGATTTTGTTGATAGTTAGGAAAACTATGTAAAGTAACTTATAAATTATAATAATAATAATAATAGTAATAGTAATAATAATAATAATAATAAGTACTCTGTCCCAAAGCCTGAGCGAAGCCAGGCATCTCAGCTAGTAATAATAATAATAATAATATGCAAACCTTGCAGATATTGACGAGTGCAATGGAGACAAACCGCCATGCGCGCAGAACTGTAAAAACAAGGAGGGAGGATTTGTCTGCTCCTGCAAAGAAGGCTACATAATCAGCCCCACTGACCCGACCAAATGCGAGGGTGAGTCCAGACTTTTGGTCTACAGAATGGGCCTGATATCTTCGCCATCTAAATATTTGAGATATGCTTGATCAAAAAGAATGTTTCACTTGTTTCCTTTTTATCTGATATATAAGTTGTATTTCTTCTTGTTCCTGCTAAAGTTAACACCCATGTATTGTTTAAAATGTTTATGATGGTATTAAGTACTAAATCTACCTATACATGGTAAAACTAGCTATTTTTATTGTCATTAATTGCTTCCTAGCCACCAATTCCTTATTCTGTTAATGGAATGTTACTAAAATGACTGAAGTAGACATATTTTTTGAAAATAGGATTAAAAAGTTAATTATTCTTCTGAAATAAAAGCAAATTATTTTGAAAAGAATAATTTGAAATAAAATTTCATCCTTCTCAGCTTACGACGCATGCATAAACTGTTCCAATTAAGCCCCGCACCCCTCATCCATTTAAATTCATAAACAAAGAGATTCTGCAAGCACATAACTTTCTAACTCTCAATAAAGTACTGTTACCTCTATCACCCCCTCCCTCTCTTCTCTCTCCTGTTCCCCCTTCATCTTTATCTCTCTATCTCTTCCTTTCCTCCTCCCCCCCCCCACACCCCCCCCACCCCGCAGACATCAACGAGTGCCAGAACCCTCAGCCTCCATGCGAGCAGCAGTGCAGCAATACCGAGGGAAGCTACACCTGCTCCTGCAGGGAGGGATTCCAGGTCAACCCCGTGGATCCCACCAAATGTGACGGTTAGTTTTTAGTCTTAACAACAATCGTGTATTGGAGAATATAACCAGACACCAAGCGTTTTTTTCCCCTGCAATTTTTTTCGGATCAAAATACTTCCAATGGGGGCTTTCTTTGAAAGTTTATGTATTTTTTCTTTGAATTTTTATGCATTCCTTAACTCTCATTCTGTTTTGGCTATTTAAACAGTGAGTGCCTATTTGAGCCAAGAATACTCAATGTACAAAAAGTTTTGAGACCAAGCATTATAATTACACACAAATACCCAACTCCATTTAATCTTGCATTATTGTCACTTGGGTGAGTGTTGAGGATCCGCCAAGAGACACAACTGATGTTGCTAAACATAAGATGAGAAATAAATGTAACTAACAGTGTTGTTTCAATACACATTCGTTACCCAGAAAAAGTACAACTTTTTCACAGTGATTTCACATTTTTTTTAGGGAAAAAAGGATTTTTCAGCAATTCTTTTTATATGCAAATTCTGAGCTGTCTACGTTACTATTCTATGTGTTGGAAAGTTTATAATTCAACAAAATAGTATTTTTTAAATTCATGTTAAAATAACTTGATTGAGGATGTAAAATCGTGTTTATGGGCATTTGTTTGTTTTGTTTTTGGGTATTCCCGCAGATATCAACGAGTGCCGTAGCGAGAATCCCCCATGCCAGCACATCTGCACCAACACCCGGGGCAGCTACAAGTGCGCATGTCATGACGGCTACAGGGTCAGCTCGGAGGATCCGAACAAATGCATCGGTCAGTTGTGGGGCAGGGGTCACACTTGCTGAACACTGAGTCCTAAGTGATATAGGGTCGTAGGTAGAACAATGTGGTTAGCTTACGACTCGTCTTATAATATATAGATTAGAAAGGTTATGACGAGTTGTAAGCTACCACAACGGTGTACCCTCAACCCCTAGAGTTGACGGTGGACCTAGCAAAATCATAGCAATATTAATTTTAGTGTACCTAGATAAGACTTTACGATTGGTATCCTGTCAATTAAAAGTAATGGGCTCAAAATTTCAAAGTTCTATTGGAAAAAACCCTGAAGTAATGTGCCAATAAAAAATAAGTTGACTCTATTGATCGTACAATCCAACTGAACGCGACAAGTACAAAAAAATAAAGCTCTTAGTATCGCAGCATTGAAAACTGAATTCAACAACATGGCTTAGCTTTCTTTTCTGGATGTCTTCACCTGTTCCAGTCTCTGAGAGACGGGCAAGCTGACTTGAGTGGTAGAGCACTTGGCTTTTATTTATAAACTACCTCGTTTGATCCGATGAGCAATTTGTTTGATTTCAGCCCCTGCTGACCGGATCGGTGGCTGTATAGGCCTAATGTATAGGCTGAGACAAATTATCAGTATCCCTGAAATTATTTTGTGAGGCATTTTGAACATTGACGCAATATTAGCTTACTTGCTGATGTTGAGCGTTAATATGCAACCTTTATATTAACCTTTTCTTCCGGGGAGCCATCATCTAGTTTTGTGGCCTTTGTCCAGAGAATTGCATCTCATGAAAGAATGTCCCAGGAGAAACAAACGCACAGTGAAGTGTGACCCTGACTTAAGAGACGTTACCTTGTGCTGTACTTACTTTCACAGAGACCTAGACTGCAGTAATGCATTGTATTGCACATAAAACCTAACTAATCAACACACAATATGCCTATCTTCAGATATCGACGAGTGCGCTGAGGGCAAGCCATGCCAGCACGAGTGTACTAACACCGAGGGAAGCTTTACCTGCTCTTGTAACGAAGGTTACGCCGTTAGCCCAGCCGACAAGACCAAGTGTGACGGTGAGTTCAGATCCCGGATATAAGACCTGATTTAACTAGATCTAACATCTCAAGTTTTATTTGAAACTATAAATCATTTTACCACTATCGCTATATCAATTTAAAACTATCTCTTTATCATTTTAACACTACCACCATTTAACACTATCTCTACATCGTTTTAACACTATCTCTATATCTTTTGTAACATTATTGTTTTAACACTATCTCTATATCTTTTGTAACACTATCTCTATATTGTTTTGAACACTATCCCTATATTGTTTTAACAATATATCTATATTGTTTTGAACACTATCCCTCTGCCATTTTGAAATGTATCCCAATATTGTTTTGAAACAATATCTGCAATAGCCCCCTCTTCTTTTTCGCACACAATGTTTATGACATCTCTGACATAATTTTAAAATGTGTTCCAAATGCTCCAGACATCAACGAGTGTAATGTGAACCGGCCCTGTGAACAGAACTGTAAGAACAAACCCGGAACTTACGTATGTTCCTGCAGGGACGGATTTACCCCTTCGCTTGATGACCCAACAAGATGCCAAGGTAAGAGCAGCCACACAAGTACAGATTAGAGCTAGGAGTAAGGCCAGCCACACACATACAGGTTAGAGTTAGAAGTAAGGCTGGGCACACACGTACAGATTGGTATTAATATTGTACAAACACAAACAGGTTAGAGCTAGAAGTAAAACCAACATGTTTCTACTACATATGCACAGGTTAGAGCTAGAAATAAAACCAACATGTACAGGTTAAGCTAGAAGTAAAGCCAGCCACACACATAGGCCTACAGTTTAGAGCTAGAAGTAAGGCTAGGCACACACTTACAGGTTTAAGTCACATATAATAGCACCAGTACTCTCGTGCTGCCGGGGAGGATAGCTGTGTTGACCAGAAGATTAACGATTCAAGCTCCAACCATGCGGCCCCATTTTGTGCCTACTGGTTGGGACAATGTCAATGATTTTATCTACCAAACATCGGGTACTCCGCTTTCTGGTCCATTTGTCGCTTAGGACTCGTTTTGAGACCAAGGTAAAGATAAACTAAGAGAGAAGTTCACTTTCGCTGACCAAAGACCTCAAGTTGCTTGGGGCAGTTAAAGGCAAAACTGCTTGCCAGGAGTTACTGGTTCAATTGCAATGTTAGCCGTGGTTGGTGATAGTATGAGACTATAAAATGTGTAGTAGCTCATAAAAGTGTGAGACATTTTTAACCTCTTATTCTCCTCTTACTCCTATTAATCATTCTCTCTCCCTCCCTCACTCACTCTCGTCCCTCACCCTACCCCCTGACATGTCCAGATGTAAACGAGTGCGAGGGTGCGAACCCCCCTTGCCACCAGCTGTGTACCAATACTGTGGGAAGCTACACCTGTTCATGTGAGGACGGTTATATCGTTTCTCTGAGTGACCCAAGCTTCTGTGATGGTAAGTCTGTGGCTTTTTTAAAGCTTGACTTGAAAGAGAAAATTAATATCATAATAATTTTGGTTTGGAAAAATTATTGTTAAACATAGTCTTATTTTTAAGGATAATTATGGAGTAAACTGCAAGCGTTATAATTTTCCTATTAAAATAAATTTGACTTTAAAAAAAAGCAACAACAAAAAACCAGCTCCTTAACTACAGTTTAAACCAAGAGAACCAGCATAGATTTAAAAATCCTACAATCAACAGCAGGAAAATTCTGAAACATGTTTATTGATCTCTGTAACGTATTCAAAATAATAATTAGCATCCTACCCCAACATCCACACCTTGCATTTATCTATCTATTATCCCCCCCCCCCCCCCCAAAAAAAAAACCCTACCCCCAACCTCATCACTTCATTTGTTTTACCCCCCCCCCCCCCAAAAAAAAAACAACAACAAACAACAACTCCTGACACCAAACCTTCATTCCACGCATGCATGTATCTATAGATCTTTCTAATATTCCATTCAAGGCCCTAACAATATTCTTAACTAGCGTCCTACTCTTTGCCATCTCTCACGTGCCATCTGCCAGACATCAACGAATGCGACCAGGCCAACCCGCCATGCCAGCAGGAGTGCAAGAACGAGCCTGGTAGTTTCACCTGCTCCTGTAACGACGGTTATGTGGTCAGCCCACAGGACCTCACCAGATGTAGCGGTCAGTTTTACAGTTATATGAGCCACCAGAATATCCTGGGACTAAGGGGTGCAATCGTCGTCTAGAGAAAAAAAAACCTGTACTCTATAAAGTACCTAGTGTATTGGTCAGTCTGACAGTTATTCTATAAAACACCAAGTGTATTGGTCAGTCTGACCGTTATTCTATAAAACACCAAGTGTATTGGTCAGTCTGACCGTTATTCTATAAAACACCAAGTGTATTGGTCAGATTTACCGTTATTCTATAAAACACCAAGTGTATTGGTCAGTCTGACCGTTATTCTATAAAACACCAAGTGTATTGGTCAGTCTGACCGTTATTCTATAAAACACCAAGTGTATTGGTCAGTCTTACCGTTATTCTATAAAACACCAAGTGTATTGGTCAGTCTTACAGTTATTCTATAAAACGCAAAGTGTATTGGACAGTCTTACTTATTCTATAAAACGCAAAGTGTATTGGACAGTCTTACTGTCATTCTATAAAACACCAAGTGTATTGGTCAGTCTTACCGTTATTCTATAAAGCTCCAAGTGTATTGGTCAGTCTTACTGTTATTCTATAAAACTCCAAGTGTATTGGTCAGTCTTACCGTTATTCTATAAAACGCAAAGTGTGTTGGACAGTCTTACCGTTATTCTATAGTACACAAAACGTAACAGTGTCTTACCATTATTCTAGGGATCACTAAGTGTAACGGTCAGTCTTACTGTTATTCTTGAGGTCACACGAAGTGTAAGAGTCGGTCCTGCATTTGTTCTAAACGTCACTGAGTATAAAGGTTAGTCTTGAGGAAGTAGATTCTAAACCTTTTTTGCCTGTTCGTAAGATCTCTTCTGTTTAATCTGTGTCTTTTGTGACCTGACATTTGTATACCTGTGCTATCCTGTAAATTTTTATGTATGTGTATATCTGCCCCAGCATAATTACTATTCCGTTCAATTTTTGCCATGTATGAATCTCTGGTTCTTTAGTTCCCTGTGTCTATTTCTTGACAAATAATAATGTATTATATTTGTAGTTCTGCATAATTATTATCTGTGTCTAGTTTTATATGCTTCTTATTCACACAGACGTGAACGAATGTGCAAAGAAGCAGCCACCATGTCAACAGGTGTGTAGCAACACTCAGGGCAGCTACTCATGCTCCTGTAACGATGGCTTTGCCGTCAATGAAAAAGACCCAGAGACATGCAAAGGTAAGCTGCGCACTACTTACCCAATGGAGTGCTTTATAAACTTATGCACAAAGCATCACCAACAAACAAAATCTAAAACTGAATCTTTAGTGTTATATCTTTTCTGTCCTTCTGCCATTTGTCCTAGCTGTCAGCCACAAGTTGGAGATAGGCTTGTAATTGCTTCTTCTTTCGTCCTATGGGTCATGGGACCACCATATCTCATTTTATTTAAACAAAAAAAAAAAAAAAAATTAAATATGGATGTAGGCCTACCCTTTTCACCATTTTGAACAATGACCAAAAGTTTATCTTCTCAAGTTCCCACCTCCTTTACTAACTCACAATGTTATTCCCCAGCAACACCATTAACTGCCAACCAATTGAGACTTACCAATCGCTCACAAAAAGACTATCTTTTTGCATTATGTTTATACTCTGCCTTAGCTACAAAAGAAACACCATTATGTTTTATCTTATTGGCAGCTCTGCCAATGTTGCCATCTTCCCTCCATCACCACCAACGGGTAAAGTTTCCCTTTCTCATGATACTTTTGTGTCGCCAGATATTGACGAGTGCGCCAGCGACTCACCGCCATGTGAACAGGTCTGCACCAACAACATCGGCAGCTACAGCTGCTCCTGCAAGACTGGCTATAAGGTCGATCCTTGGAACCCAACAAAGTGCATAGGTCAGATATATAATACAATGATGTTTTTTTAATGTACAACGTGGTGTCCATCCGCTGCGGAGTTTGGTCATCTAATTGAATACTCCACCAGTCTCTTTCCGGCTTTTCTATTTGCACGAGACAGATACCTATGGTTGTTTTTTTTAATATCATCTGAATCCAATTTTTTACATATTTTTTACTCAAAGTCCATAACACTTGGTGACTCAAAGTTCAGCAGTTCAACTTTTAATGGTGCCTCAAAGTTTTTACTTTTTATTTATGAGTAAAAATTCCTGATTTATTGGTTAGTCAAATCTGGACTCAAAGTTCACTAATAATTACTGACTTAAAAATGGAGGAGCATTGTTCAGTTTAATCTTGTAATAATGTCTAAATAAAATTTAAACACTTGGCTTTGCTTTTGTAGCATTAAAATAAAGTCTTTTCAATGATACTTATCATTTGAAAGTCGCAGAATGAAGGGATAATATAAAGATAAATAGTGGTATAAAAAAAAACCAACCAAATAGATGATAGAAGAGTTAGACCTTTTTTTTTTTTAAAATATTAGCTGCCTCCTATTTTCTCCATTAATCTACATTCCTCTAAAACATACACACATGGGCACATTTTATTACTGCCCCTCCACCCCCATCTCTTGCACAGATATCAACGAGTGCGAGGGCGAGGTGCAACCGTGCAAGCAGACCTGTATCAACACGGTGGGCAGCTACTCCTGTGACTGCGACTCTGGCTACGTCATCGACCCAGAGGACCCAAGCAAGTGTGTCGGTGAGACAGCAGCATCAGCATCTTAACCATGCAATCAAAGTGCAAATCAGAGTTTGAGTTTTTGAGTTATTTATAGCTATTTATAGAAGCATTGCTATTGAAGACTTTTAAAGTTTGATGAGACAGATTAGGTTTACATCTAAGAATGTAGACAACAGCCATGGCTCAGGGATCACATTGAGACAACTTTACAAACAACATTGTGAATCTATCATTCCTGGAACAAGAGAGAATGACTTTTATTTGAAAATATCAAATATGATTGTAGAGCAGTTTCTTTATGTTTAAAGGGATGTGTCTCTAAACTTGTATAGGCCTCACTGGGATCCATTGCCAAAACAAACATGATCGCTAAGGAATAATTAGGCCTATACCTCGGCGTCCAATCATGGCTAGTTCTATGTTAGACATATAGATCCAACAAGTGATTAGGAACAGAACCATGGGACAAAATTATGCGACCCAGTGAATCGGAATCCTGTATAGTGCAAGTCCTATATTAGACCTCGTTAACCCCCTCAGGTACACCGGTGGCTCAGTTGGTCAGTGCTCCTGCTGACAAGCAGGAAGTCTGTGGTTTAAATCCCCCCTTGTAGTGGTGTCCTAGGCTCAGAACATTTTTTTTAGACTTTTGTAAAATACGAGCCCATGAAACCCTTTGCCCCGTTGCTATACACCAAACTCAGCTCAATTTCTGTATTTGTCTGTGTTTCTGTCTGTCTAAGACGTGGACGAGTGCGTCCCTGAAAGTAACCCGTGCCAGCAGGTGTGCTCCAACCTACAAGGTGGCTTTGAGTGTTCCTGTAATGAAGGATATGTGACGGACCCTCAGGACGACACTCAATGTAACGGTAAGAAACACGGTTTATAGACTTAGCCAACACTTGCTGCTACAGGAGGAACACATTTTATAGGCTTGGTCAAGATTTTCTGCAAAAATTAGTGAAAAGGAAGAAAAAGGCTGTTGGCATAAAAGGAAAGAAGAGATATACTTGGTCTAAATGAAAATAAAAGCAAAACTTTGCATAAAAGAAAAGAAGAGATACATGTGGCGCGAAATGGAACAGATTAGATATACCTGACGCACAAGAAAAGAAGAGATATACTTGGTGTACAAGAAAAAAAAAAGATCAGTACTTGATGTAAAACAGCATAAGATCAAAATTTGGCGTAAAGGAAAAAAAAAAGAGCAAAAATTTATGTTAAAGAAAACAAGAGAAACACTCAGAGTAAAAGAAAAGCAAACCCCTTGAAAACTTAAATTTTTAAACATTGCTTGGTCTCCCCAACCAGATATCAACGAGTGTTCGAACCCCACACCTCCTTGTGAACAGACGTGCGAGAATACGGACGGAAGCTACATCTGCTCCTGTCAAACTGGTTACGAAGTGGATCCTGAAGCGGTTCGCAAGTGCAAAGGTTTGGTTCGACTCCTATATGAGCTCGTTATTTGATAAGTAATTAAAATGGATTATTGTACATGTCGCTTTATATTAATTTTTTCTGTCTCTTCCTTTTTCTTTCTAGCTTCTCTATAACTATCTCTCTGTCTCTGTCTTTCTCTGTCTTTCTATGTCTCTGTCTCTCTCTGTCTCTGTCTGTCTGTCTGTCTGTCTCTCTCTCTCTCTCTCTCTCTCTCTCTCTCTCTCTCTCTCTCTCTCTCTCTCTCTCTCTCTCTCTCTCTCTCTCTGTCTTATTTCTGATGTGTGTGTAGGAAGCCATCATTTCTATATGCTCTGTTGGACATCTGTTTCAAAAGCAAGGTTGTCTTATTGCGATATAATCTAACCTTTCTGATCATAATAGGAATGTGATAGTTCCTAGAGATAAAACATTCTTACATGATATTTTTTTAACAAACTAGGATCTAATGTGAAGTTGATGATCGATGTAAGATAACATGTGCCAGTTGCTATAATTGGATCTTGAGTTGCTGATCTATATGATCCGATAGTGCCAATCTCAATATACATTGATCAAATAGGCTGATTCCTATACAGTAGCTTATAATGATCTAACATGACAAATATAATGGTACAGTTTATAATTGGATTTCATGTAGCTGGTCACTATATATTTTGGTGAAATGGTTCTAATAACTGTAGGAAATAATGCAACAGTTGCTGATCACCATGAGATCTACTGTCACAATTATTGATCACTAAAGTTCCGTTGAAGACAAAATCTTGTTTTTTTTCTGCAGACATTAACGAGTGCAAAGGCGAGAGCCCACCGTGTGAACACAAGTGTCACAACAACGTCGGCGGCTACACCTGTGACTGTAGGAATGGCTACAAAATCAGTGCAAGTGACCCAGAGAAATGTGACGGTAAGAAACTGTCGTGTCACACTAGTTACTTAGGGCGAGAGAGAGAGATGGAGAGAGAGGGGAGAGAGAGAGTGAGAGTGAGAGAGAGAGAGAGAGAGAGAGAGAGAGAGAGAGAGAGAGAGAGAGAGAGAGAGAGAGAGAGAGAGAGAGACAGACAGAGAGAGACAGACAGACAGACAGACAGACAGACAGACAGACAGACAGAGACAGAAACAAACAGACAGACTGACCAACAGACAAACAAACAGGGAGACTGACAGACAGACAGACAGACAAAGACAAAATAAATTAAGACACCCCATTTGCCATTTATTAATTAGATTTTTACTATCTACACACCAAGTGCAATAGATCCAGCAGTTGGATTGTTCTGAGATAAGTTCATATTAGAAAACCTACACGAACGTTTTTATCTGTTTTTTTTTTAAATAATTAAGATAAGATACGAAAGTACTTTATTAGTCAAAATGGAAAATTTGTTTGATTAAAGTGTATTACAGGTATGAAGGTATGAATTAAAAATTTCATAAGTCTGCATAGAATCACACACACATGTACATACAATACTGATACCGATCACAGATGTCTATTAATGATCTCTGTGATTCCGATCAGTCTTCAGCAAAGTTGTCATCTACGCAGATTCTTCTTATTTCCTCCTAATCCTCTTCTTTCTCTACCTACCACCCCTCCTCCTCCAAATCTATCTTTTCCGTTTTTCCGTTCTTTTCGACCTCTTTCTACTCCATTTTCTTCCCCATCCATCCTAATCATAACCCTAACCCTAATCCTCCGCCTTCTCCCTCCTCCTCATTCTCCCTGCAGATGTGGATGAGTGCACGGAGGTGACCCCCTCTCCCTGTGCCCAGATGTGTGAGAACACAGTCGGAAGCTACGAGTGTTCATGCAGCCCTGGCTTCACCCTCAGTGAGACCATCCCAGGCGGCTGTGACGGTGAGTTCTTGCTTGGTTTGCTAGGTTGGTTTCTGGGTTTCGTAACGTTTAGCATAAAAAAACACCATGCTAAATCATGGATGCTTTGCATTACCAATTTTTTACATTTTTGTGTGCTGTAACAGAGACACAGTGCAGCGTTGCCGTGACTACTTTTTTAGCCGGTCACTTTATAATGTCACCGACACAACCAGTAGGGCTTAATAAATCTAACGGATGGCTTGATCAAAACCCTCGACCTGCCAAATAGATAAGCCTCTCGTTCTCTCTACCATTAAAGCCAGCTCGCCCCCTGATAGTGAGTGGTGTTTAGCACACCATATCTGGACGAAGGACTCATCTAAGTTAAGGTGCCACAAGCTACCAAGGTGGATCATACGTTGTTTAAGTTGATGAACCCCCCAGAAATGGTCTCCCGGTTCTTGGCTGGTCACTAAATAATGACACCGATCCAACCAATAGAACATTGCTGTTCAATAATTGTTAGTACTAAATCACTATTCAATAATCTCTAATACAACACTGCTGTTATATCGTTCTCACCTGTCAACTCATACTCTCTCTGTTTTCAATAACTGCTTGTACTGATGTTAAAATTCAGTCATGGCTTGTACTAACATCTCTGTTAAATCATTTCTTGTAATTACATCGGTGTTCAATCATTGCTTGTAATAGCATCTATGTTCAATCGTCGCTTGTACTGACATCAATGTACAACCACTTCAAAGAGAACTGAGTAACAACAAGTATTATTCTCTCATGCGTTCATTATTGAAAACATCTCTGTCTATATAACGTGTATTATAGAGTAAAAGCAATGTATATAGAAATAAAAAGCATGTTCTTCAGACTCAATTATCCCAAAATCTCCCTCCTCCCCTCGCCAAACCAATACTCAGAGGTGGACGAGTGTTCGGGCGTGGAGACTCCGTGTGAGCAGACCTGTAAGAACAACGCTGGTGGATATGACTGCTCTTGTCGCTCAGGATACACTGTGAACACACAGGACGATACACAATGTGACGGTACGTAGAAACAATATATTACAAATGTAATGGTCCGTATACTCATGATACATAATGTAACTCTATGATTACTTATGATGCACGATGTAACATTAAATGATTTCTAGGATGAACAATGTATCATTAGTGTATTCACATTACAGAACAGTGTAAAATAAGCTTTTCTCAAGGTAGGACGCAATCAAATGGTAGCTGTGTCTAAAACTGCACACAATGCAATGACACAGGTACCTACGATACCACAGATTGTAAAAGTAAACCCAACGTAACAGTACGTTTACTGAATATACCGCACAATATAAATATATATGAACTGTGATATACACAATGTAACAGTACGTCTACTTAATATACTGCACAGTATAATAGATGTACTGCAATATACACAATGCAACAATAACTGTACTCATGATATTTAATTTAACTACACATTATCAATATATACACAATGCAGCAGTATAATTTGTTTTTCGGAAAAACTATCAATAAAAGTAAGGCCTATGTACCACGATGGCAGACAGGTAACGAATTTAAGTCCAAAACATAAGTTATTTTATTAAGTAAAATTTGAAACTAATGTTTTTTTTTGCTCTACTTTGAAGCGCTGCAAAATTCTTTCATTAATATAGAACCGACTTAGATCAGAGGTCTAGCATTTACGCATGTATCATTGCTTCTTAATTAATAACGTTTTTTTTAGTCCTTGTATTTTAAACTTTGTACAATTAAAATGTAAGCACTTGCAGCAAGATGAAATGTTCCTCTCTTCTTTTCTTTCCTTTCCCCCCTTTTTTCTCTCACCAACCTGACACTTTGTTCCATTGTTTGTCTCTCATCCCCTCACCTCCACCCCCTTCCCTCTCCTCAGACATTGACGAGTGCCAGCTGCCACAGCCCCCATGTGACCAGGAGTGCAAGAACACCGACGGCAGTTACGAGTGTTCCTGTCGCACCGGCTTCTCGATCAGCCCCATGGACCCGAACAAATGCGAGGGTACGTTTGCTATCTTTGGGGGGATATTTTAAATTTTGGGTTGGTTTTTTTTTGTTTTTTTTTGTGGAAGCCGTTTTATAAAGGTTGTTTCTGATAAATATCTGGTTTTTTTTTGTAAATGAACTAAGGTGAATCATGCAAAAGTCGATTATTGGACTACTTTGTTTTTGTTGTTTTTTTGTTTTCTTGTTCTTTTCATTTTGTTGATAAGTGTTAAGTACACTAAGAGATTGAAAACAATTTCAACTCTATTATTGCTTAGAACCACAGATAATTTCTTTTTGAATTGGACCTAAAAAAAGGTCAATCAAGAGTAGTTTTTCTATGAGTAGACGCTATAGCGCTAAAGAAAAGAAACAATTATTGTTTTCTAACACTCCATCTCCCCCTCCCCTCTGTCCATCTATCTTTTTTCCTTACTCTTTTTTCCCCTACCTCCCCTCTCTCCATCTTTTTCCTTACTCTTTACTCCTCTACCTCTCACATACACAGATATCGACGAGTGCAACCAGGCTGAGAGTCCCTGTGAGCAGAACTGCGCCAACTCTCAAGGCAGCTACAGCTGCTCCTGCCGCTCGGGTTACAGTGTCAGCCCTACAGACCCCAGCAAGTGTGAAGGTCAGTAAGCGTTGGTTGACTGGTTGGTTGACTGGTTGGTTTCTTAGCCCTTTTAACACTGACCTCTCTCTCTCTCTCTTTCTTTCTCGCTCTCTCTCTCTCTCTCTCTGTCTCTCTCTCTCTCTCTTTCTCTCTCTCTCTCTCTCTCTCTCTCTCTCTCTCTCTCTCTCTCTCTCTCTCTCTCTCTCTCTCTCTCTCTCTCCCTCTTTCTGGAGGATAACAATAAGTCTCAAAACAAAGAATCAAACACATCAATGGTAAACAGTTTGACATCTTAAGCGCTTTGGATAATTCATGCGCTAGAAACTTGTTTGCACTTGTATCTGTAAAAAATTGATCGCCTTTTGGTACTAAAATGATCCTCAACGAAACTAGTAGGTATTGTAGGCATTCGCATACTTAACAGACAAGGGCAGATGCACAAACAAAACGGGACGGATGCAGATTTGAATTTGAACGCCTTTAGGCACTAAAGTGATCCTCACCAAAACTAGTAGACATTGTGGGCATTGACTTACTTGACAGACAGCAACAAAGGTAGATGTACAAACAAAACGGGAAAGATGCAGATTTGAATTTTGAATTTGAGCAAGGACAGAAGCATGCGATACATTATTTTGTCTATTTATCTCAATCTAACCGACCTGTACCGTGTCCCTTGCTACAGATATCGACGAGTGCACTAGCCCCAAGAGTCCATGCCAACAGAGCTGCACCAACAAGCCTGGCAGCTACGAGTGCTCATGTGACGAAGGGTACAGAGTCAGCAGCAAAAACAAAGACGAATGCCAGGGTGAGTGACGCAGGGCTTTAACTCAAAGCTCTTGAAACGCATATTTATCCTGTACAGTCTGCTCTTTAACTTGATGCATATTTTATCTTATACAGTCTACTTAATTTTTTTATGTCTTTTTTTTCTTCTCTCAGCCTTTAAATTAGAAGTGCTACCTAATTTTTTTTCTTGTAAATTGAAATACTTAGCCTTAAGTGGGACTAATCTTTCTCCCTCGTTTGTCACAGATATCAATGAGTGCAACCAGAAAACCAAGCCATGTGCTCAGATCTGCAAGAACACAGAGGGTGCTTTCGAGTGCTCCTGCAATGTCGGTTACATCCCAAGTCCACTGGATCCAAACCAGTGTGACGGTGAGTGTGTAATCTACTGACCATCAGACAGTCAGAGCGGGAGCTCTACCAACATGCCATAGAGGGAATTATCCAAGACATTCTCTATCCGTTATGTTTTCTCAATTTTACTTCTTTTCGTACTTCTACTTTTATTTTTCTCTATCTCTTTTTCTTCTTCTTCTGTTTCTGCCTCTGCTGCTATGCTGCATGATTTCTCTCAATTTCCCTTCCTCCCACTTTGTGTATTTTTGTCTGTCTGTCTATCTGTCTATTTGTCTGTCTCTTAAAAACATGTTGTATAATTTAGTTTAAACTTAAAAAAAACATCACACTGTCCATACCATGCGTCAACTGAAATATTACTTTTCCATATTGTCCTACCACTCGTGTGGAACTCACATTGCCACATTGTCCATCCGGCTTCCCAGACATTGACGAATGCTCTGGACCCAACCCTCCCTGCATGCAGAAGTGTAAGAACAAGGCCGGGGGCTACGACTGCTCCTGTGATGAAGGATTCCAGATCAACCCTCTCAACACTGATGAATGTCTCAGTAAGTTGAGGGGTTTATTTGTCTCTTTATTTCTTTTTTTGTTGCATAGCATCCAAAGTCATCTCTATATAGGCTCAATTATGGACAGATCCCAAGACTAACGTTTGACAGTTTTACACGCTGCAACATATAAACAGTTCTGGGATACCATCACTGCTGTACCCGATGGTCACATTAATACTGATAAGTTTAGGGGTAGTGAAAACAAGAGAGGAAAACATTTTGACTTTGATCTTTCATCGGAGAAAGCAAAGTTCTCCCCTATTTTAATGTATATTGGTAGTGAGAAGTTCCTAAATGAGAATATGACCCCTGAGTGAAATACCCCTGACTAGGTTGATCACATTTTATAGGCAAAGGTTAAATCAGTAGGGAAAATGCGTCCACCAAAGACTTAGTCTCCCAACCACAGCATCTAGATACATGGTTAACACGGCAAGGTAATCTGCTTTCCCTGGGGACATGGCAATATTGGACAAGCAAACATCTTTGATCAGATGAATCTAAATTTTCTCCTTGTTTTTAACACTTCCTTCTGAGATGTGGTTGGTCACATCCTACTGATAAGGCCTCTCCAGTAAGGACAAATGCGTCCAACCAGCTCGTGCATCTCTACCACATCCCTACTACAGAGATACTCTCTATTCTTTTCTTTTTGGTGTTCCATGTAACACGCGAAGCTGGTTGTCAATGCTCACCAGTTATCTTTATGCATGCCACTTGTGTTACTGGTGCTATTGCTCTTTTTCTACATGGCAGTGTTTATATTTACTCTCTTATTTTTCATCAACATGCTTTTTTTGTAAGCTGTCTTAGATTATATATTTTTCGACATTTCTAAATGCTCAGGTTTTGACAATTGTTCCTAGATATCAACGAGTGCAGCGAGCAGCTTCCCTGCCAGCAGATCTGTACGGACACGCTCGGCAGCTACTCCTGTTCCTGCATGCCCGGCTACAGGGTCGACCCGGCAGATCCGTCCAAATGCGTGGGTGAGTCATCGGATCAGAGGTCTTCTTCTTCTGTGTTCACTTGAAAATGACTACTCAGAAAGTCCCGAATCTAGTATATAGTCCACAGTCTTTTGAAGTTCAACCAAGGGTCCATATAGTTTTCTTTCCATGGTATGTTCTTCTGGCCAATATCAGAGGTCAAATTAATTGTTCAAAGGTTGACATTAACTTTCAAAGGTCAACTGAACCTAAAGACTGACACATACTGACACATTGGAGATTTCCAAACTTTTGTCCCAGACGGTCACATGAAACTGATGCCAAGACAACAAAGTGACACATAAACAGCGTCACAAAAGCGTCGGGGTAATGAGAGCATTTGATTTATGCTTATACTTTGTTTTCACCGATATTTTATTGTCAATGTTAAAATTACTGATGTTACTGTGACATCTAACCTAAACTTTCTATATGGGTAAATGAAATGTATCTAATCTTCATTATGCTGAATTTAGAAAAAAGCTGGGAGGCAACAATTTTATTACTCCAAACTCCAAAAAATATATTGCACTTATTTAGCATTTTAGAGTTAAGGGATCTCTAACCGTGTTTCATGACACTTGACGCGGTAACTCCGCGATCACCAGATATCGACGAGTGTACAGAGAACGCGCCCTGTGACCAGGTCTGCACCAACACCGAGGGCAGCTACAAGTGCTCATGTAACCAAGGCTACGAGGTCAACCCAGAGAATAAGGACAAGTGCCAGGGTAGGTCAATATCTCTGATTCTTTTCTTTGTGCCAGATCTGCTACAGACACAGGAGTATGGCTCACATTTTCTTTTTATGATCACATATCTTGATGATATCATTGCAAGGGTGTTTTTTTTTTTTTTTTGGGGGGGGGGGGGATTGATTCTCTATTTTTTAATTGTCAATATTTGTACTTCACTGCAACAAAACAATAATTATTTCCAGGTGGAATTGAAGAATGCAATCTTGACCTATCTTAACCAACTCACATACAATATCACCATATTGACTCTTGACTCGTAACCCCTTGACCTCTGACCTATGCCCTGGCCAGATGTGGACGAGTGCAAGTTACCGCAACCCCCTTGTGAGCAGACGTGCAACAACAGGATCGGGGACTACGAGTGTGAGTGCAGGGAGGGTTATGCTGTCAACAAGGACGAGATCACAAAATGTGATGGTGAGTGATATATAGGGTAATTCTCGATGTATGTTTGATGTCTCCTAGTTTTTTTTTCCGGTTTTAATTATAGTGAGAAGCAGAGTGCCTATCATAACTGCAAGGGGTTAATCTGTAAAAAAAAACTTTTCTTATAAAAAAGATACAATTCTCTGAATCTTCAAAAGTGCCTTAAAACAAACAATTATGACCTCCGCCTCTCCAAATACCTTAACAAAACCACTAATAACTCTGACACTCTTGACTTTGCCAAGAACTCTGCATCACCATGTATCTATTTACCCAACCTCCCACCCCCCTTTCAATAAACGATATCTAAGTAAACCACTGATAACCTTGAAAAACCAACCCTTAGCCTGATATCTACGACACAACAGATCTACTGAAACCTCAAATGAGTTCACCCCCCATACTGCCATTCCCCACCCCAGATATCGACGAGTGCTCCCTGTCCGAACCGCCTTGCCAACAGTTGTGTGACAACAAACCCGGGACCTACAAATGCTCCTGCTTGGTCGGCTACGAAGTTGACCCACAGAATCCTGACAAATGTTTAGGTGAGACAGCTTGGTTCGAAGGCGCAAACATGATTTTTTAATTATTCCTATTGAAAGCGGTGCCAAATTAACAAAAGAAAAAGATAGAAGGTGAGGTTATATGCACTGGAGCCCTCTCATAGCTTTATCCTAGGCTTACGGAGCCAACGAGGGATCAGAAAATCCCATGCTTTTGAGGTGTAATTAGGTCATCCGTTATCGCTGTATGTATAGTAAACCTAGAAAACTCTTAACTAAGAAGATACTTACACAGTAACTAGGTTAGAAGATACCTACACAGAACTAGGTTAGAAGATACCTACACAGTAACTAGGTTAGAAGATACCTACACAGTAACTCGGTTAGAAGATACCTACACAGTAACTAGGTTAGAATATACCTACACAGTAACTAGGTTTGAAGATACCCACACAGTGTAACTAGATTAGAAGATACCCACTCAGTAACTAGATCAGAAGATACCCACTCAGTAACTAGATTAGAAGATACCCACTCAGTAACTAGATTAGAAGATACCCACTCAGTAACTAGATTAGAAGATACCCACTCAGTAACTAGATTAGAAGATACCCACACAGTAACTAGATTAGAAGATACCCACTCAGTCCCAAGACTCTGCCACATACCAGACAGCGTATTTATACGTAGACAGCATTTCGTTTTGCTCACCCTTTCCCTCCCGTTGTCCCTCCTTTCTATCCCATCTCTCTCTCCCTATCCGCAGAGATCGACGAGTGCGCCACCCCCCACCATCCATGCAGCCAAGTATGCACCAACACGGAGGGATCCTTCACTTGCTCCTGTAACGAGGGCTATGCGGTGCACCCGGAGAATCCTTATCAGTGCACAGGTAGGTTGGTGGGACATAGCTAATATATATATAAGCACACGTAGACAAAAGCACAATGTACTACACAAAATGAGAGTTCTATACACTGAGGGACACACACAGATAGGCGGTTGCATCTATTAAAAAAATATATCAAAAGAACAATAAAATATACTCGTACATTCTGAAGTAATTCTAAGATGAAGAAATATTTTTTTCGCTGTCATCAGCATTATGATCATCATCATTATCATCATCATCATCATCATCATCATAATCATCATCATCATCATCATCATCATCATCATCATCATCATCATCATCATCATCATCATCATCATCATCATCATCATCATCATCATCCTCCTCCTCCTCCTCCTCCTCCTCCTCCTCCTTCTCCTCCTCCTCCTCCTCCTCCTCATCCTCCTCCTCCTCCTCCTCCTCCTCCTCCTCCTCCTCATCATCATCATCATCATCATCATCATCATCATCATCATCATCATCATCATCATCATCATCATCATCGTCGTCATCATCATCATTGTAATTGTATCCCCAGACGTGGACGAGTGCAGCAAGGGCCACGACTGCCAGCAGCTCTGCACCAACAGTGAGGGTGGCTATGAGTGCTCCTGCAGGTCCGGCTACAAGGTCAACAAGGATGATACCACCAAATGTGATGGTAGGTCTACAATTTGATGGTCGTTTCTTGAACCGGGCGTGGGCGTCGTCTCTGTCTGTCCCTCTTTTGCTTTCTCTTAACTACCAATACTGTATTCTCTCTCTCTAACTCTAACTCTCCCTCTCTCTCTCTCTCTCTCTCTCTCTCTCTCTCTCTCTCTCTCTCTAACTCTATCTCTCTATCTTTTTCTCTTTACTACAAACACTTTATTCTCTCTCTCCATTTCTCTTAACTACCAACACTTTATTTTCTTTCTTTTTGTCTTTCTCTTAACTACCAACACTGTATCCTAACCGTCACCGATGAATTCTCAAAACTATGAGTTCTGAATTAACAATTTTTTTTCTTCTAACTTCGCTCTTTTTTCTATAATCTCTGTATTTATATTAGCAACTATGACACGTTTAAGCACTACAATGTTCCATCAGTAACTCCGTTCTCTAATTACTGAATATCTACCTGTGCTTTTAATGTGACCGGCTGAGATAGGAGTCATGATATCCCCGCGCTGTCTCGTGTGTGGCATCACATAAAATTGTCAGACGTCAGTCCACAATATAGCCTATATAGTGCTGCTGTTGGACGTTAAACCAACCAACCCCCCCCCCCCCGTCCCAACCCCTGGCTTCACAATATAGCCTATATAGTGCTGCTGTTGGACGTTAAACCAACCCACCCCCCCCCCCCCCACCCTGTGCTTTTTAAAAATGTTTTCATGTAAATCTAAAGTCATTGGTATACCTAGTCAAAATTTTCTGTGTAGGTGAATAAAAGTTTATCTCATCTTATGTCATAATTTCCCTGACCAGACATCAACGAATGCGAGAGCCCCAGCAAGGTGTGCAGCCAGCAGTGTACCAACACAGAGGGCAGCTATGTATGTTCATGTGACCAGGGCTATATCGTCAGCCTTACCAACCCGGCCCAGTGTGACGGTAAGTGGTCGCAGATGGTCTGTGATGGTGGTAGTAGCACCATATAGCTACGTCTCCACATCTAGCCTGTCAATTGAAGATGCTACCATCATATGTTCTATCAAGTTTTGTTCACGACAATGAAGGATTCACGACTTTTTTTTGCTTACATCTAGTGCGCGTGGGATATTTGCAGAGTTGCTGTCTATACATATTAGATTTTGTTTGCTCGTATCTGGCTCGTAGCCGTTGGTTATGACCTTGTGATGGATTGTTACGTATTGTCATGAAAGGGCTTATGTTCTCCCGTAACCCTGTTGGTTACACCAGCTCATATGCAATCATGCTGGAACAGCAGATGGATAGGTTTTAGACCTATTTTTGTTTGAGCGAAAATTGTCTATTGTCTAACTTGCTATGCTAAATAAGACAGTTTGTGATATTGTAAGCTTTCTATTGATTCTCTTTTAATATCAAGTGTTCTCAAGGCTTCTTTGTTTGTTGTTCTGCTCTTTGAAGGTCAACACTTTAAACCCCATCTTTAACTTTTACCCCTCTTACGAGCAACGTTTGAAACCTGTTCTCCTAACCCACAGATATCAACGAGTGCGAGAAATCCAGACCGTGCCAGCACGTGTGTACCAACACCCCTGGGAGCTTCGGCTGCTCCTGTGACTCGGGCTACAGTGTGTCGCCCCTTGACAGCACTCTCTGTGACGGTAGGTCCAAACCTCATTTTGTGAAAGATATAGATATGTCTTGTTTAGAAAAGTGCTCTAAATTTAACTATCGCCATCATAAGAAATATCTTATGAAACTTCAATATTGTCAAAAAGACTTGATTTAAGCTTCAAACATTTTCTTGTGAAAGTTCATTTTTATTCGTCAACACTAGTTTTTTATGTTTCTCTTTCTTTCCCTCTATTTCTTTTTTTTTCTCTATTTCTCTCTCTCTCTCTCTGTCTTTATCTCTGCTGTGTGTTTATCTGTCTGTCTCTGCCTTGAGGCACTCAGGGATAGGACAACAATAAACTTTGTCCTGCCATTAGCCGCATGGTGTGCTGTTATTCAGCTGTTGCTGTGCACGTCCAGGTTGTTTTTGGTCAGTCAATACATCCTTGTCTCTCCGGAGTACACCCGAAGTCATTTCCTCTTTCCTTTCTGTTCATCATTGCTGGGCATTACTTTTGCTTACATATTCAACAATTTTCTGTTACTATTAAAAGTAATGATTTAAAGTGAAATATAAGAAGCACAGGCTCGTATCTTCAAGGGGAGGATACATATTACTAAGTTGTACAAAAAAACCAAAAGCTGAGATGCTCGTCAAAGACAAAAGAGTATGGATTCCGGGAGACAAAGAGATTGATTGATATGATTCGGAGACATTGAGATACAGAGAGAAGAGGAGTGACATTGACAATAATGCCAACCGACACATCACTTCATGATGATTTTAAGTGCTCTCAGTGTGTTTTTTTTTATTCAGATGACTACGGTGGTAATACATTGATAGAAATGGAAGGATATAAACGCTTAGGACAACAGGCACAGCACTGCATGATGGTTGTCAATGCTCTCATATTATTGTTTATTATTTGTATTCAGATATCGACGAATGCTCTGGTGACCAGCCACCGTGTGAACAGAAGTGCACCAACAAGCCTGGAGGCTTCGACTGCTCCTGCAACGATGGCTACGCTGTCTCCCCATTAAACCCAACCCAGTGTCAAGGTACATTCACCACTAGCAGGCTGGTCCTGTGGGTTTAGCCCTGGTTTTAACCCCTAATGCTGACCCTGAATGTAACCACACACCCCGACTCTATCTCTACTCTAACCTTTACCCCGAATGTTACTATACTACATGACTCTATCTCTACCCTAACCCTATCCTTAACCTAGACCCCAATTCTAGTCCGCACCCTGGCCATACCACTCCCTCTAGCCGAAACGCTAACTATAACTCTGGCCCTAAAATAAGTACTCGTACTTAACATTATTTTTAAACAAATCCCAAAACCCTGAATTAAACATAGCCCTATCTAAACCATCACCTTAGCCAACCCTATTGTGAAAGGATCGGTTCTAAAGACATAGTGACTTGTTGACAAAATTTGACCAAAAAAATGGCTTAATAGAGTTCTAGGCTTTATTTAGAAGAATCCCAATCCAGTAAAGACTATGTTTGTCACATTGACACCCGAACATTTTGTTCACTATTTTATGATTCTTAAAGTTGTATGTTTTTTTTTACGGACCATTAGCTGCTGTTTTACATAATCTTACAAAGTAGTGGCTTTTATTTCTTATTCAAATAAAGTTTGATCACTATCTCTCTATATTTACCTATCTTTCCTCCTTTTTACCTCTTTCCTTGACCGCCTTCTACCTGTGCCACCTCTGTTTGCGTACATTTTTTATTATTGTTCACTTCAATTCCCTTCTCTACCCCTTCTCCCTGTCCTCCCTATCCACGCTAGATATTGACGAGTGTGTTGGGAGCCGCAACCCGTGCGAGCAGATCTGTATCAACAAGGAAGGCTCCGTGGAGTGTGCCTGTAACGAAGGCTACATCATTGACCCGAGTGACCCCAACAAATGTCAGGGTAAGGTCAACATTGCGTTTCTCACCTTTGCTTAATGTGCCGGTCACCAACAAACCCTTTCAACTATTCCTTTTCAAGGACAGATTTTTCCATTTGCTCCAAGTCCCTCATAAAACAAATCAAGTGTACCCATCCCTGGAGTTTTCTGAAAAAAAGTAGGAAAAAGATGGCTGGAAAAAATAACAATTAATGACGGGTAACCAATTGAGCTCAACAGCGCTCTAGTTTTTTGTCAATGCAGAACCATGTATGACTTATTTTATAAAATTTTAACCACCCTCTGCCATCTCATTTTCCCTGCAATATCCTGTGACCGGCTGAGACAGGAGTCATGGTATCCCCACCCTGTCTCGTGTGTGGCAGCACGTACCATTGTCAGACGCCAGTTTTGGCACCTGTTCATAATGTAGCCTGTATAGTGCTGATGTTGGACGTTAAACCAACTCAACTACAACTACTCCCTACAATCTCCTCCCACTCCTCCTCCCAGATATCAACGAGTGTGAGACGTCTATAATGTAGTCTATATAGTGCTGATGTTGGACTTATAACCAATTCAATTACAACTACTCCCTACAACCTCCTCCTCCTCCTTCTAGATATCAAAGAGTGTGAGATGTCCACAATGTAGTCTATATAGTGCTGACGTTGAACTTATAACCAACTCACTTACAACTACTCCCTACAATCTCCTCCTCCTCCTCCCAGATATCAACGAGTGTGAGACGAGCAAACCGTGCGATCACATCTGTGTCAACAAGCTCGGCAGCTACAAGTGCACGTGCAATCAGGGCTACGTGGTAGACCCGCTCAACCCCGGTGGATGCGTGGGTAAGGTTCCCAGAATCTAAACACTTGGGGTTCTTTGTAAGAGCAGATAGGATTTGACGCTTGACTATATAAATACATGAAAAGTCAGGCATGTAACATCTACTTCATCTACTCATGATGACCAAATGATTCATAAGAAGTATAGAAAAATCAAAGGTAATATTAACAGGCACCAACTTAGGATGTCTGCCATTCATAAGTCATGATTCATGATCTTGCTGATAAATTCAAACTAAATTTTTCTTGTGATGAATTAATATTATATCATAATATTCAACTACCGTATCTTCACAAGATGTCGGCTGTAAATAGAAACGATTCAAGTCAAATGAATTTGTTTTGTAACATTATCATTATCCAGCCATTTTTAGACCATCCACATGTGAGCTTTACATTGTTGTCAGATGTTGGCTAGATTAGCGTCACCAGTCGTGGTTATACTGAGCACCGAGTAACTGATTTGATCCACTTAACCCTAAAATCGTCTTGCAGATGTGCTCAATTGAGCTTGTTAGATTTATGTGCAGTACATGTGACCCGAACTTCCTCTATGTTTGGTACTATCCCTGATACTCGGTGAGTTTCCATCAACTTTCAGATAAGGTCATGATGTAGAGTAGTCAGTTGGCTACTAATGGAACCAAGTTTGCTTGACAGACCAAGCTTTGTTCTAACTATTACTAGCATAAGACGGGCACAAATACAGGTCGTCTTTCATTAATCTACCTCCCCTGGGCAGGTGGGTAGGTCAGCAGAGTAGGGTAGAGCATCAGTAGCAGAGAATAAAGGATTAGATGACATACTTGAAAATCCCACTCCCCTCCTTTCCAGACTTTGACGAGTGCGCCCAGCAGCCCCCGTACTGCATGCAGCTGTGCACCAACACACCTGGCAGCTGTCGCTGTTCCTGCCGCCCTGGCTACACCGTGGATCCAGAGAACCCGACAAAATGCTTAGGTCAGTTTGTAGAGTGGAAACTTTGATTAGATTCATGTGCCCCCTCCCTTAGGTTTCCCCAAAACTCATCAGAAAAACCAGAGCAGTAATTCAGTAGTTCAGTATTGGACTTCAGAACCATTATTGCTGTAGTATTAGCCATCATAACTATTACAACTCCAGTATTAGACGGGGGCAAAGTGGCAGAGCGTTGGTCTGCAGATCGGGAGATCGGGAGATCGGGAGATCTGCAGTTCAAAGCCCACGATCTGCAGATTTCTTTGTCCGATTTCGTCCCCTGTAACTGGGTGGGTCGTGTCAGTTTAATGTGACCGGCTATGACAGAAGTCATTGTATCTACGCCTTGTCTTGTGTGTGGCAGCACTTAAAATTGCCAGACGTCAGTCTTGGGGCCTTTCAACAATTTAGCCTATATAGTGCTGACGTCGGACATTAAACCAACTCAACCCAACTCAACCCAGTATTAGACATTTAAACAATAATAACTCCCGTATTAGACATTTTAATAATTATAGCTCCAGTATTACTCCAGTGTTAAACATTATGATCATTATAACTCCATTATTAGACATAATCATTAAAAAAAAAAACTCTCCAGTTTTAAAAATTATACCCATTTATAGCTCCAGTATTAGACATAACCAATTTAACTCCATTACTAGATATCAAAACCATGTTCCTCTTTACACAAGTAATTCAATGATTATAACTCCAGTGATGGACTTTAAACCTTTATTTCCTCTGCTGCTCTCAGATGTGAACGAGTGCCAGGCTTTGACTCCCCCATGTGACCAGATCTGCTCCAACACCGACGGCAGCTATGAGTGCAGCTGTAACGAGGGATATACTCTCGATGCCTCCACCAAGAAATGCGTGGGTGAGTGGGCTACGCCTCTAGACTTTTCTTGTTTGTAATAAACACCGAAATATTTGGTTAGTTGTACTTCTCCTAATTGTTCCAGAAATCCTTCGTAAAGATGACTACAACATAACAAGGTTGATTTGAACCTCGGACCTTTCAAGCTCACAAGTTAGAACACAATCGACTTAACTGTTTTGCTCCTCGAATATAGACCTGTGAGGTTATTAGCCATGTATACTATCAGTATCATATGCCACACTTGTAGTGTTTTAGTATTTCTAATGTACAAGGTTCACCATTCTTCAGTTGCTAGAGGGCTTTATAGTTATAAATTGCTGTCAAACATTTTAATTTGTTCAGTTCTATCCCCTCTAACAATATCAGTGAAATTAAAATACTGTTGTTGCTTTTGTCTACTATGTTATTTTTTTCTAAACAAGATTCATTTTGCCAATATAAGTAATAATTATTCTGTCATTTTTAGTCAGGCCTATTTATTTAACTACATTGTACCATGTGTGAACAAATTTATCTCTCAGTCAATAGAGCACACGACTTCTGATAACAAAAAATTAAAAAGTTCAGGATTTGAATTCCAATCAGACCAAATTCCTTACTAGGTAGATCGGCATTAGTATAGTGTAAGCGACTGAGATATGATTCCTGGCGAACCCGCTCTCTTTCTCCATCAGAACACTTAAAAATAATTTTCAGATTTAATCATTGGCAAAATAACCTTAGGGCCTAAATCTAACATCAAACTTTAAGAAATGAGTTAAAAAAAAAGAAACTTACTAGATCTACTTCATGTAACAACATATTATATGCATTATTATATGCATGTGATATTACTAATCCATCACCCTCTGCCCCCCCCTCCTCACCTTCCCCACCCCCTCCTTAGCCCATTTGAGAGAAATGTGTAATCAAGTCATTCAAGTAGCCTAACCATGGCATGTTTCCCTCCCTCCCCCTCCTTTGTTACAGCTGAGAACGAGTGTAATCGAAACCCAAGCCCGTGTGATCAGATCTGCGAGGATCGAACACCAGGCTTCCGTTGCTCCTGCCTACCGGGCTACATCGTAAGCTCCGACGACATATCCAAGTGTGAAGAGGGTAAGTGCTTGCTCAGACCACCAGCAACAGTCTGAGCTGTACCACAGAGTGTGAAATAGTGAGAGGTTTCACAGCTTAGATTTTGCATATGGCATGTTGCTTCCTTCTTTAAACCTAAGTAAAAGCTCAATCTGACCATTGTTAAACTGCCTAACTCTCAATAAAAAGATGAAGGAAACCTGTTTCATGCTAGCTCCACGTACCAAAAGCACTTTGAGCTCTTTTTGTGAACCGTGGTACTAAATCTAGTCTCTGGTTGTACAATCAGATGCTTGTCCCCTCCCCCCCCCCTCCCCTCTCTCTCTCTCTCTCTCTCCCTCCGTCTCCCCTCTCTCTCTCTCTCTCTCTCTCTCTCTCTCTCTCTCTCTCTCTCTCTCTCCCTCTCTCTCTCCCTCTCTCTCTCTTTTCAAGATCTACAGTTTTGTCCTGTAGAACAAATACATTTATCAAACATGAGGAGAGTCAGTGTCTTCGTCTAGCCGACCAGCAACAACTTAGGTTGTACAGTTAGATGTCTGCCTTAGTCAGATTCCTGTTTGTTTGTCTGTTTATCTGCATGACTGTCTGACTGACTGTCCATAATCTGCATGACTGTCTGACTGACTGTCCGTATGTCCGTTTGTCTGACTGTCTGTGTGTGTGAGTGTCTGCCAATATGCCAGTACCTGGCGACTTTGACTTTGTCCCCTGCTAGTTGGGTTGGCTTAGACAGAGTCATGGTGTCCCCGCAGTCTTGGGTACCGTACACAATATAGTCTATATTATACTGACACTAGACGCTAAGCAACAACCCCCCCCCCCCCCCCCCTCCTTTTTTTCTGCTCCCAATACCCACAGTTGAGATCTGCAGAGAGAAGGGCGACGTGATCCTGGTAATCGATTCCTCCAGCAGTATTGGCGGCGAGAACTTCCAGAAGCACCTCGATTTCATCCAGAACTTCGTGGAGGACTTTGAGCTGGGAGACAGCTTCCGGTTTGGCGCCGTTGTCTACGGATACAACGCCCAGAAACTGTTTGATCTCAAGGACTACACCACACACGAGGCGCTCAAGGCTGTACGGTTCAACTTTGTGATAATTATGAGTTCCTCTCTATCTCTATCTTTCTCTATATCTTTCGGTATCTCTCTCTGTCTCTCTGTGTCTCCATCTGCCTGTCATTATGTATCATTGTCTCTGCCTCTCTTTTCATGTGTTTGTCTGTGGGTCTCACTGCATTGCTTTCTCTCATTCCTGCTTCTCTCTGTCTTCTCTCTCTCAAACTTTAGGAAATTACCATAATACCGGGTAGTCAATTAAAAATAGATGCTGGAACAAATAGATTTAGAATTAGAGTTTTACAAACAAAATCTTTTATTCATGAATAATAAAAAATACATAAAGAGGAAGAAGAAACAACCAGAAACCTAGAGACATCTAAGTGCCTCCCACATGCATTGCTGATGCCAGGTTAGAAATGTTAGCACTAGACCAGCACGCAAGAGTTGAAGCATCTTTTATGGTTGTAGATAGGCCTATAGCAGGGCAAGGCAAATGGATGACCCTTGGAGGATGAGGATTTTGTTCTTGGTAAAGTTTCATTAGATTTTATTTTTAGATGTTATTATTAGAGTTTATTTTTAGATGTTATAATTAGATTTTATTTTTAGATGTTATTATTAGAGTTCATTTAGATTTTGGTTTTCTTTTTTACCCTTCCTATCCTCTTGCTCACAAGACATGATTATGTAAGTGATGTCTTCTCCACCTACTTCCCTAATCACACTTTATAAAGCCATGTTTTCTCCCTGTCCATCATCCTCCAGGCTATCGCTACAGCGCCATACATGGCCAGTTCTACGTGGACCAGCAAGGCTCTCAGTCTTGTCCAGTCAGACAACATGTTCTCTACAGCCAGCGGAGGCAGGGCTGACATTGTGGATGTGGTCATCATCTTCACTGACGGCCGCTCTACCAATGGACTTTACAGTAAGTGAGAGAGAGAGAGAGAGTTAGAGAGAGAGAAGGAGGGAGAGAGGGCGAGAAACACAGAAAGGCAGTTGCGGCTTTGTAGATTCCCTATTCAAATTATTTTTGTTGAATCCATTGTGTATCCACAGCAATTCACTATTCAGTATAGGCTACTTTACTTGTACCCATATAGCATCCACTGCCATTAATCACTCAATTTTAAATATACCCACAATGGTCCACTAATAAATGAATATTGTATAATTATATGCACAGCAATCCACTATTTATTGTACTCTGCTTGTAACCACTGTATATTTACACCCACCTACGTTTGAATCGATGTGTATCTACAGCCATCTACTATTCTATCTTAAATGCTTCTATCCACTGTGTTAGCAGTTTTAGCAGCCATCCACAATTATTAAATCTATATCACTGTATCCCCTGTGTGTCCACAGCCATCCAAGAGTCGTACAAACTGAAGCAGAAGGGCGTTCAGATCATCACCGTTGGAATCGGTTACGATATATCTGTGGACGAGCTGGAGGCTGTGGCAAACAACCCAAAGAACGTCTTCCAGGCTATCAACTATGACCTTTTGAACTACGTGGAGAAGTCCGTGGCGACTAGGATTTGCGAGGGTGAGTGGGGGCACTAGCGAGAAACAGAGGCTGCGTTGCTGCTGTTGTTCTTTTTTTGTTGTTGTTGATTCAGCAATGTTTTGGATTTTGCCTTTTTACCTTTTTGCTCCATGCCATGTTGCGGTATTTGTGATTTAGAGTTACTGTATTGCTCTGTGAAGACTGTTGTCTTAGATTGGAAACAAAGTAAGGACGGTCATTAAGAGATTAGTAATATTGATGTCCCGGGTGGGGGTATGAGTGCTAAAGCAAAAGTGAAGACTAAGTTACAGATCTAGGTACATCTTTCCTTTGAGAGTCAAAGAAAGAAAGACATATATTTAAAATGTTTAAAGCCTTTTGCCCGCAATGTCCTGAAATCTTGTAGCTTTGGCAGTTCTCTGTGTCTCCACAGTTAAATCAACCCACTTGTATCAGTTCTGTGCAACTGTGTGAAGTTATTCCAAATGTGTTTTTGTGATCTGCCTAATGATTTTATTAGTGTTTACTAATGGACCGACTTTCTTGATGTCCAGGGAAGGGGTATGAGTGCTAAAGCAAAAGTGAAGGCTAATGCGTTTGGCAGGTTTTTACAATGTTCTATGTCCTCTTTAGTGTTTACTAATGGACCGACTTTCTTGATTGTTTTCCAGCATTAATAACCTTCCTCATTAATGTGCTCTGGCCCGTCTATATTTACTTGTTGTTTCTGATATTCATGTGTTTGGTTGTTTGTTTCCTATTTAATCAACACCAACAGCAAAAAATGATTATTTTTCCCTTGGGGGTGTTTCCAGGTACATTGGGTTATGCTTGTTTGTTTTCCTTGACTGATTTTTCTGAGTGGAATATATTGACTGTTAATTGTTAACACACTTTTAAAAAATTGTATTTTCACTCTGTAGTCTGAGTGGATTGAGAACAAAATGCCCTCCAAGCACAATTTTTTCTTTAAAATGTTAAAAAATGTAATACAAATATATATGCAAGGTATATTAAGTTTGATCAATTAGGTATCTTGGTCTTCTTTTTTTGAGGTTTAAACTATCAGCTATTTCTATTGTTCAATTAACGAGCACTTAATTCACTTGTAATCTTAGATAGGCTACTCATCAACAGACTGTTTACATATGTATATTGTTTGCTTTGTTTAACCTTTTCTAATTGTCTCGATCATCAATAAAAGAAATGTTATGTTTCACAATTGGACAGAAAGAAAAGTGTAAATATTCCAAGTATTTATTTCATAACGATACAAGATATATTCAATTAAGTCGGGAACAGCATGTGAATGTTGTTTGTACTGCCATTTAATAATAAACTTTATTAGGGATAGAAACATAAGATCTACCAATCCAATAATCATTGCAAATATGCTTCTCTATTTATTTTTTATTTTTCTGTCCACAGTCCCAAAAGAGTTCGGTAAGTAAAACATGGACATTGTCTCAAGTCAGGCGCAGCAGGCGAAGAATGCACTTTTACATAGATAGATAGATAGATAGATAGATAGATAGATAGATAGATAGATATATAGATAGATAGATAGATAAATAGATAGATAGATAGATAGAGAAAAAGATTTGCTTTGTCAGCATTGTCTATAGAGTGCTCAACAAAAGGTGCGTAAAATACATTTTTTTAAATATAATACCTGTTCCAACTTTGGAGTTTTGAGCTACATTCCGCTCTCGTCAACCAAAACACAATTCGCCTGACGAGAGAGGAACGAAACTCGGTAGTCACAACAGGTATTACATTTTAAAAATTCGTTAGATAGATAAATAGATAGATGGATAGATGTATAGCCTCTGTGTCTGTCTGGGTCTGTTTATCTGTGTATCTATGTGTCTGTGTGTCTGCAATCCACGAGGGTGCTAAAAATCAGTCGATACTGCTCTGAACGGACTAGCAGTACTCTTCAAGTAAAGCAATAAACTTCGCTGTTACTGTAAAACAGTCTACGTGTCGTGAATTTGGGGAAATAACAATAATAATAATGCATTAGTTAGACATGGTGTCCCAAGGGAGGCAATCGTGAATATATGAGTCTTTCAACTTGCTCGAGTGAACATTCAGGGATTAATCTCCCTTCGAAAGGTAATCCCTAAACAATAAACGTTTAACTACGAAGCAGTAGTTTTGAGGTTCAAACCTGTGCTGGTGCTCCTTTACGTATGGTTATTCTTTGGCAAAAGAATTGACATGGAACTAATCATAGCATCTTATTTTTATTCACCAGCTTCCAGAGGCTAAGACACCTGTACTTCTACAAATGGCAGACACCCTCAAGCAAAACCATGTTTTAACGTCATGTTTTTTTTTTCAATCTCTGTTTTATATTCCCAAATAAATATTTTGAGGTGTCCATAATATTCTTAAGTATCAGAGTTCTTTTTTTTTTTCTTTGCTTAGTTTTGTTGTACGTATGTAGCTACATATTTGATGCAATGCTTCGTGACTTTTCACATAGCCTTAATTCTAATGCTCTCACCATCTCCGTTTCTTTCTTTCTCTATCTATCTCTATCTATCTGTATATCTCTATATCTCTCTGCTTTTGCCTCAGTATCTTTCTGCTTATTGCATATTCAATTCTTAAATGATACAGAACTTATCAAGGAGCTAATGTGTTACTTGGCATAGGTAAAGAGAGTTAGGGATCCTATTCCTTTGGTTTTGGAGGTCAAATTGTATGTGAACTTGTAATCTACTCTATAATTATTTCTCGCATGTTTACAGAAACACTAAGTACATTCATACTACTTACCATCTACACAAATAGAAAATATTAAAAAAGAGCATGAATTCACAGATACAAAAGGAACGCCAGACATGTCTAGTCTGTGGTTTGACAGAGTAAGATAATCGGGACAAAATTGAATCACCAAAGACAAAAGGGAGAATGACCAGAATAAATACATAGCTAGATAATTAAGATCTATACCATGCCTGTAAGATTTGAATGTTTTTAGTATGACCAGTTTATTAACTAAGGTTTGGATAAACAGATATGAAGATTGATAGGATTAAACGATTGTGCAGTTTATGAATCGAAATTTACCGCACAAAAGGCCAATCTTTTGCTATCAGCATTACTTTTACCAACGCAGGAACTGATTAAATTGGATACAAACTTAGTATAGTACTTACTTAAGTAATTAGTATTTTTGCTTTGTGCTTACACATTCTTCCTCTTTTGGAAGCCAAGGTTTTGGTTATTTAATCTAAATAGCTATTTCTAGTATTATCTCAGTACCGGTAACTGTGTTTCTGAGTTAGCCATAATTATATTTCTCTGATCTCAAGAGACGTCTAATGGTTGTTTTTTTTATTGTGAGTCTTTTTTTATTATTTACTTGCATTAAGTTAAAAATCTGTTAAAAATTCTAAGTGTTCTACAAATAGCAACATGCATACTCGCCCTCCCCCAAATAAAGAGATAAAAGAAAACAAAAACAACAAATCAAGACGGGTGTACTACACAACGAGAGCATAACCAAAGGGGAGACTGAAGGCAACTACAACAACATCGTGAACAACAACAACAACAACAACAACAACAACAACAACAATAACGACAACAATTACAACGACAGCAGCAAAAATAACTCCTACTTCTACTACAACAATAACAAAACTTAAAGAACAAAAACAACAACAAGAATAACAACAACAACGGCGTCGACGAGGACGACGAACGAATAAAATGGAAAGATACACATACGAAAAAGAAAGGAACTAACTAAAGGATAGAAAACAGCAAAACCAACAAACCTTTTTATGGGCAAAAGTATACAATTTAAGTTCCATCATTTATTGCACAACAATATATCTTTAAAAGACAATATAATACATCCTTAAAATCAAAATGATACTTTAAAAATGTAAACAAAATGCAGGTACAAAATACTGTGATGATATTTAAGGCACTGTGAAGTAATTAAAAAAGTAATTATATAATGTATATATAAAGTAACGCTAGTAAGCCAGCATTGAAACGAAGGCATAATTATATATCCTTCGAAGTCTGCAGACAGAGTTGTCTTAAGTTTGGGTAGTTGCGGTTCTTACCCAGATCTGAAAATTTATTTTCTCATTTCCTCTGATAAAATTTTTGAGAATATTGAAATCCAGGTATGTGAATGTCGTTATGGCTTGGCTGCGGTATCATACTCGTGTTTAATGAACCACGGAGAATGAAAATTTATAATTTCCATACGGTATACAAGGCGGCGAGAAAATAAAGGCACATCTTTATAGAGTGCAGGATTTATTGATAAGAAATCCTTATAGATATCGATGGCACGATGGCACTGTACATGAAATATTCGTTTTATAAATCCCCATGCCGTTTTACTTCTACACGCTTTTCATCACAGAAAATATAATTTCCCTTCCTTCTACAAAGAGGCAGAGAATCAGAATTATATAATTCTCAAAACGATAAGAATACTTTTCAAGTTAAGCGATAAACTTCGCTGTTACTGTAAAACAGCTCATCTACGTGTCGTGAATTGGGGGAAATAATAATAATGCATTGTTTTCGGTGTCCCTATTGTGTGAAATAGTTATACATTGTGTCCCAAGGGAGGCAATCGTTAATATAGGAGTCTTTTACAACTTGCTCGAGTGAACATTCAGGGATTAATCTCCCTTCGGACGGTAATCCCTAAACAATAAACGTTTATTACTCCCCTTGCGCTTTGCTTCTTTTCTTTGGTGGACTTGTCGAGATACATGTAGATCTATGTAAAACGCAGACAAGAGAAAAGAGGCAATTGGATTTGTGTCACATTCGAGAATTTTATTTAAAAAATTTGGTTTAGAGCCATATTCAGAGATTATCCCCACACTAAGCAAAATGTGAATATCAAGCTGCATCCATTCACTTCTAGATAGGCACTTGGCTGCGGTATCATACTCGTGTTTAATGAACCACGGAGAATGAAAATTTATAATTTCCATACGGTATACAAGGCGGCGAGAAAATAAAGGCACATCTTTATAGAGTGCAGGATTTATTGATAAGAAATCCTTATACTTATAGATATAGGTCGCACCGTTCATAAAATATTCGTTTTGTTAATCCCCATGCCGTTTTACTTCTACACGCTTTTCATCACAGAAAATATAATTTCCCTTCCTTCTACAAAGAGGCAGAGAATCAGAATTATATAATTCTCAAAACGACAGGAATACTCTTCAAGTAAAGCGATAAACTTCGCTGTTACTTGTCATGAAATGGGGGAAATAATAATAATAATGCTTTGTTTTCGGTGTCCCTATTGTGTGAAATAGTTAGGTTTTCTAAGGGAGGCAATCGTGAATATATGAGTCTTTTTCAACTCGCTCGTTGAACATTTAGAGATTAATCTCCCTTCGAACTGTAATCCCTAAACAATAAACGCCTATCACTCCCATTGCGTTTTTCTTCTTTTCTGAAAAAAAAATTGATGCAATTGGATTTTTGTCACATTCGAGAATTTCGTAAAAAAAAAAAATATTGGTTTAGAGCCATATTCAGAGTTTATCCCCACACTAAGCAAAATATGCATCCATTCACTTCTAGATATGAATTACATGTTCGTAGGAAATATGTAGCGATGAAAAAAAACAAGTAAGAGAAAAATAACCATTTCTTTGTTTTAAGTTACATTAAAGTTCTGAGAAATCCTATGACGGGAAAAGAGGCCAGCATGTGAGATTTGAACCTCAGACCCCATGCTCGTAATTCTAGAGCAATGGCTGAGCTATAGATTGCTCCCATCCTGAATTAAAAACAATAGTTCATTATGTTTTTTACTTCTTTTTAAAACAGCTCAACCACCGCAAGACTTGAAACCATTCTAACAACAAAATAGAGAGTTTAAACATAATTTTACAAGCCGAGGTATCTTTCAAACTTAGTCAGGGTTTTGAAATAATTCAAACAAGAAATAACTAAATAAAGAGATTTTAAAATCTTTTTCCCCATTTTTAAAATTCACATGTATCTTTCGTGGCAGTTTATATTTCGATATCTCCTTTTTCCCTCTCTTTTCTCATTTTTCGCTCATCAGTCTTTCGCTGTCTTCATTTCCCTCTGATTTATTCTCTCTATTCGCTCTCTCACCATATATTTTTCTGTCTTTCGCTGTCATCCTTTCCCTCCGTTTTCTTCTCTCTTATATCCTTCAACTTTTGTGCTTTCCTCTCTTTAATTTAAACACAATATACAGTCATTCAATTGAAAACAATTGTTTACTTTTACATTAAAAAATCAATATCATTCGTAATAGTTCACACCAATCAAATGCAAAAAACTCTTAGCTAAACTGTTACCGATTCACATTCAATCAACCTTCGCTCCCCCTCCCACTTCTCTGTCTCTCACTCTGCCTCTGTCTCTATCTCTCGCTATCTCTCTATTTCTCCCTCTCCATCTGCCTTTTCCTCTCCCTCACCCTCTGCATATCCAATATAAATAAACATCATTCTCTGAAGGGAGAACAAAAATATTAATAGTATCCTTAAGTCTCTGAAATCCTCAATCTCTGAATTAAAAGTACGGTAACATAAACCCTAGCTCTGAAACCATGGGTAATTAAACCTTAGTCTTCCAAATCGTCAGGTCCCGGATAGGATGACGTCATCGTCCTGTCTGTCACGTGACCGTCCTGGTCATCCGGCAGCACCTCCATCTGTCTCCGGAGCGTCTGGAGGTGGCTCTGAATGTCCAGCATCTGTGTCCGCGCAGACTGGAATGTTGACCGTTGGGGGTGGGATGTGTCCGTGGTTGGGGGATACTGCTGGTGGTCTACACGATGTGGCGGTAGATTCGAACCCTGGCCTCTGCTGTCATGAAGTGACGGTGCATCTCCGTGGTCGAAGGAAGACGACAAGGAAAGTCCCTGGACTGACGGTGAGGATGCCGGGATGCTGGTGTTCGAGGAAAACGTCATGCGTGTGCCCGTGCTGGAGACACTCGCTGGCGTGCGGCTAAGATTGGCTTGGCGGTAGGACGTAGGGAGCGGGCCTGCAGCAGTGCGTGAAGGAACGGCTGCGGCAGCGGTGCCTGCTGTGTCTGCCAGCTGTGCCGGGATAACCTTCGAGTTGTAGAACGTGCAGCTCACCAGGAAATCCGCTGATTCAGAATCATCGGAGAGATTCCCGCTTTTCCGGTTGGTGCTTGTATCGCTGACTGTCAAACCGCTTCCCGGGCGTCTTCCGGATCCAGAGGTGTTTCCGTCAAGCTCGTCCTCCGCCGTGTTGTAGCACGTCCCGTCCTCATCCTCCTCCCCGTTATCACCCTCCCCCTCGTCGTCGGCGTACTCGCTGCCGCTGCTGCTGCCATCGTCACAGCCTCGCTCTGAGTAAAGGTCAAGGTCAGATTCCGTGCGATCCGTGAGAGACATGCGCGAGCGCCGGCTACTTCCGGTCTTGTCGTAGTTGCGCAGAGAGCGGAGGTTCTCGGTGGTGAGAGGAGAAAGGAGGCCGGGGTTCGGAATGGGCGGTTTGTGTTTAGAGACTATAGCGGTTGAGGATGTGCTAGGTTTACAGCTTGTGTCTTCCTTTCGGTCCTGCAAACCCTCTAGAATATTTTGGACCGACTTAAGTTCGTTGAAAGTTTCTTCGATTCCAGGAATCTCTGACTCGCACTGCGCATGCGTCGCTGATGACATCGCGCATTCTTCTTGGCGATTCCGGTGCGGAGATTTTGTGTATTGTTCACTTTCTATTTCTTCAAAGTCTTTACCGTGCGGGGCGGTCATATCATGTCTAGACTTTGCGCCTTGTTGCGGGTACCTAACAGTACCTTGATCAGCAGCAGCGCTTGTAGCTAGGTGACTTTTGCCATCATGCCTTGAAGTGGCATCATCATCAGCAGATTGAGGGGATTTGCAAACACCGCCGCCCAGGAAGGGAAGAATGATTGGTTTCGTGTACTTGGGAGAGGCAAGGATTCCAGATCCCATGTCTAGGGGGTCCCTCTCATCCCCACCGCCATCTTTGTCCTCAGGATAGTCATCGTAAGCGTCCAGGGAGCTGACGGACAGGAAGTGACGTCTGTACTCAGGTTGGAGCGGTGGACGCCCCCGGTGCATGATATCCTGGCTCTGCTGGGCGGAGCTTTCCCCACCGCGTTTCGGGCTGGGCAGGACCTTGGACTTGCCGCCATGGCGTCCGGCCGTTGCTGACCGCTGGTGCTCCCTGTCCGTGTCGCTGCTGCCTGCAGTCGTGCTGCTGACCAGGTCAGTCCGGTTTCGCCTGCGCTTCTTGAGCCAGCGCTCTCTCCTCTCTCGCCGCCTCTGGGCTACAACGGCCAGGGACAGCTGGGAGAACTGGACGGGCGGGCGCGCCTGGCGACGAGACGATGACACCCACAGGCTCGTGTCGTCGTAGTACTCGGGCACGCCCCGACCAGCCACGATGTCGTCATCACTGTGGTACTCTCGGGAACTTCGCCGTTGTTGGTGCTGCAGCTGTTGGAGTTGATGCGGATCTAGCCGGGTGGTTGAGAACAGGTCTCGGTGTCCTTGCGGCTCGTCAAAGCTCTTAGTCTCATGCCTCAGAGGACTGTGGTGGTGCTGCTGTTGCTGATGATGATGATGATGCTGTTGTTGGCTATACTCTTCATGATGAGAGTCTTCGATGTTTTCGGGTAACTTTTCAGGAAACTGAAAAACATTAGGCTTAATCTTCCTCTCAAAGTTCTCTTCCACGACAGGAGACCTCTGCTTGGCCTCGTCCTCTTCCCACAAATCCGCCGCCATATTCCGCGAGATGATCGCATTCCTTAGAAGTGTCGGAAGCTCGGGGTCTTCCCTGTAGTCTCTCAGTCTCCTAAGCTCAGTGGTCTGCTGGGCAGGGGGAGGTTTAAAGATGATCACTGGAGTTTCTTCCACCTCGCTTTCAGACTCCGTGGTAGTGGTCAGGGAGGACGACGACTCGATTGTCAGCACACGAGGATTCATCGAGGGCCGATAATCGGGTACGTGGCTCGGTTCATCGTCAGAGAAATCTAAAGGCGAGGTCGCTCTTGCACTGGCGTTAACTATAATACCAGTAGCGAGGATGTTTGTGTTATCCAGACTGTCGTAGTCTGTAGTCCTAAAGCTGTCATCCATGCTACAAGACGCTGATCGGCCTTTGTCGTCCTCAGTCATTGAACTTGCCCGAATATCTTCTTTTTCTTTTTGATTTTCAGCCGATGGCTTTGGTTGCCCCTCAAAATTATCGTTATCTTTTTTGGATCCATGACCACGCCCGCCTCGACACTCACCAACACTAGAAACACCACCAGCTGTATTAAGACCTGTCCTATCCTCCTCCTCCTTCTCCTCTTCTTCGTCTCCAGAATGGCTATAAAGAAGATCGGACAAACGCTTGTAGATGCTATTCGTGAAATCCTTCATCTCAGCCTCTCTCATCATAGCCTGCTCTATTTCTTTCCTCTCCTGAACGTCCTCATCTGAATCCTCCTCTTCCATCTCCTTCATGAGAAGCTCCATTGCTGTAGGGCTTGGGGGAGGGACGTCTTTCTCTCTACATGTCTTGGCCAAGTTGGGCGAATCTTTTTCGCTGTGAGGTTTAGAATCCGTGTCGCCACCTTGTCGTAATCTTGAGGCTGTAAAACCTTGAAGACTTACAGAGGATCTGACTTGTTCTAGAAAGCCACGCTCAAGGTCTTCGGTCAATCCCCTCTCTTCACTGCCTCGGTCCCAGCTGACTACTTCTGTGGCCGCATCGCGAAGTTTTGGGGCACGACCTGCCTCGCCTGTGGATACATCTCTCTTCAAAGCCAGGGCGGGGTCGTTGGTGGAAGGGGTCCAGATGTCAACGCCTTTGTCTGCTTTTGTGACGATGTCGGTTTGCATCTCTCTGGACTGGCAGGCCACTACTCTGGCAGTTAGCTCAGGTGCCGGCTTATTAAGGGGTGCTGAGACAGGACAGTTAGTTTCACTTGTCACAACATCTTGTGTTTCGGATGGGCGATTGGTCAGACTGGTAGACGTCAGTTGTGCAGGATATGAGTGGGCTGCATGGCCCTGCTGCTGTATGGATTGAGTTCCGTTTTCAACCTTGGATTGGTCGCTTTGACCTTGGTTATCTGTCTGCTCACACCGCGTCTCTGGTTTAGACTGATGGTTGTCAGAGCCAGACTGCAGCTTTTGCTGATGGTGTTCCGGTGGTTGTTGGCGTCTCCGACGTTGGCGATGTGCTGACTTCTGCTGCTCAATTTGCTGCTCCTGCTGTTGTTGTTGTTGTTGTTGTTGTTGTTCTTGCTGCTGCTGCTGCTGCTGCTGCTGTTGTTGTTGTGTCTGTCGTTCTCCACCCATCGCCTCGTGTCCGTCGTGTTGCTGAGGTTGCAGCTGGACCTGACGCCTGTCTACCTCTCCAGACGGGAGAGACTGACCACTGGTCTGGTTACTCACGCTGATCATGTCCGAAATAATCTTGGACAAGGGTTGCCTCTCTGATGGTTTGGGTTCGAGCACCACATATCTCAAACTGGGTTTGTAAACATCAGGCGATTCTACATTTTCCTGATTGGTACTAACTATATTCACTTCGTCTTGCTCGCCTTCTCGTGGCCTCTGTAAATCAAAAAGATTTTGTTTTCGCACACCTCTACTAGATTGTGTTTTCTGTTTTACTATAGAATCACCAGGTACAGTGTTTGTACTACTACATTCACTTTGTATTAGAGTAGTTATAGTGGAATTTTCACCTTCTACACAAAAACCAACGTCTTCACTTTTTTTCTTTTCTAGTCCTGATCTTAAACCTTTATTGGTTTCAGATTGGAATTTTAACCCTGAAGGGCGAGAGGCGTTACTAGCACAAACACTCTCCTGTTGTTGTTCACACCTAGATTCTATCACACTTCGATCTTGATATAATCCAGTGCGCGAATCTTTACTCTCTGAGGGCACAACGGAACTGCTGCTTGGTTTTGAAACAGAAATTCCTTTCCTATCGGAAGACGTAGTAGAAATCTTTGTTGTCGAAGACGCCAGTTTTGTTTGCACACCACCCACGACAGCTTCTGTGCTAGAGGCAGATGAGTCTTTTACTGTGGAGACTGTAGATGAAATGGGTCTCGCTGCAGAATCAACCTTATGCAAGGCACATGTTCGTCCGACTGACTTTTCATTGGTGCTATGTACGCTGGAATCTCTCCCGTCGCGTGTCGGGAATGGGACTGTGTGCTCCTCAGGTCTTGACTCTGTTTCCTTCCTAGCCCCCTCTTTCTTCTCCTCCGCTTTCCACGCGTGCTCCACACCTTTACCTGTCCTATCTACCTGGTCTCTCGCATTCCTGATCCCGCTCTGCTCTCGCCTTGCCTCAGATTCTTTAGTATACACACAGGACGAGTTTGATTGCCTCACCAGGTGAATCACTTTTTTCTCCTGTTGGATACGCGGCACAGATGTGTGAGGGGCGGGGGAGGGAGAAGAAGCGGGGATTGGAGACACGGTGCAGTGTTGATTGATCGGGTCGTTTAGCTGTGATGATGTAGGTAGGGTAGTGGAGGGTACATGTGAAGGGGACTTTACCTGTGATGATGGAGGATGGGTAGGGGACTTTACCTGTGATAGGGGAGGGTGGGAAGTGGAAAGTAGCTGTGTAGGGTGAGGGTGGGAGGGGGATATTACCTGTGCATACACACGACACGGCAGAGCCACGGCACTGCCAAACACAACGTGGTCCGTGGAATGTTTACGTGGTGGGCCGGGTGAGACAGGGCCTGGTGATGGGACCAAATCATACCCGAGTCCTGGTCTGCGCTGGGTCTGACCACCCCCTGAGGTGCCCGGATGCAGATGGCGGGGCCTCTGTGGGAGGCTTGGACATTTTGGAGATGTTAGAACTGATGATGGCGCGGGTGGTAGCATGCTTTGGCCAGAGTTTTGATTGCGGAGAGACATCTGTTTGACTCCCCCTGTCAAACCTGTGCTGAGGTGTTTGGCGCCGATTCTTTCTGGGGTGAAGTGGGGGTATGGCTGGGGGCCCAGCAAAGGGGACACTGGGGAGGGGGGAGGCAGGGGAGGGGACGAAGGAGACACAGGGCCCGACCATCCTTCAGACGCTGATTTATTCAAGGATCGAACCCGTTCCCTAACGCTTAGAGCTGAAGTTGCCTCTACCGCAGTCTTACTGCTGGTTGTACTGCTGCTACTGGAAGACTGGGGTCCAGATATGAGAAGTTTACCTGAAGGCGAGTCAGGCCTACCTGTCGAGACATATGTAGGCGACAAGTTGGTTGGGCTAGCCCCGACTGTGACCTCAGGCCGAACGAACAAAGAATCCGAGCTCTCTCCCAAGTATCCAGACTGGGTCGGGCTGTCCAGAGATAGAGATTTTATTGGGAGGTGTTTGTTGTCAGAGCTGGTGCCCCCATACTGAGTGACATTTTGTTTTGGAGCGTGATCTTTCAGCGCTTGTGGACCACTCCTAATTAAAACTGCAGGTCTGGTGTCTGTACTTCTTGTATCGCGCTGTATGTCAGGTTCTGCTGTATTTTCACTTTGCTCAGCACGGACACGCCGTTTTAGTTTCGGTGACACTGAGCCAAATACAGCAGAGCCTGATGGGACAATAACTGCTTGCTGGTTACCCACGTCAGTCAAATGTTCATCAGACCTTTCATCTTTATCATGTCTACTTGTAGAGCTAGAGCTCGCGATTTTACCTTGACGATTTTGTACTTGGCTATTTTCATATTGTCTTTGTTTGTCTTGAGCAACGTTATCATAGTCCCCACAAGAATACGTTTCTTCTGTTCTATGTTGACGCATCAAAACACGGGAATTTCCTATAGGTGATCTTGGTTTTGAAAGCTTTCCACTATCCCTGAAAACATATGCTGCCCGGGATTTCCCCGAATCTTTTATCACTGAGGCATAGTGCGGGACCTCTTCATCGTCCATTACGTTGTCATATTTGGAGTTTGCCTTGTGTGCCAGAGACAGGGGCACCATCTCCGCCCTGGCCACGTCAGAGCTACTGCCCCCTGTCTCTCTGGACCCACCCAATCCGGCGCCTAAAGTCGCCCCACCTGTACCGGCGTGGGGTCCAGTTTGGACTACTCTGGGGAAAGCTGCAGGCAAAGAAATCTTTCTCACGCCACCAGAGGATTCAGGCGTCACATGTGGAGCTTTCCGATCGGGTTTAGCAGCTGCCTGCCGTGACCCGAGCTTTGGCGAGGGAGCAGGTTCGTTCACTCGGGGCAATTCGCTGGGTGAGTTATACAAAGCCGCCGTTTTCGCTCGAGGGACTTTCGGTGATATACTCGCATGTCGGGCTCTTGCCCCAAAGCGTCTGAGAATCACTGGGGACATGGTAGGGCTGGGGACGGATTCATACGTCACGTTATGGTTCTTGGAAGCGTCGACTTGACTTTCTTTAGCGTTGGAACCTATTTCAGTACCTATTTCAGTACCTGCCCCGTCTTTTGCCCTTTGATCCTCTTTGTTTGAAAGGCCATCGTTGCCACCAGTGGCCACGCGCCCGTCACAATGAGATCTAGATCCGTTTCCGTTACGACTGTGCCCTGAACTTTCACCAGAATCGGCCCCTGCGTCGTCCTGCGTTACGTACCGTTTCTTCTTGAGGGAGGGCGTAGTTGGAAGTGATCTGGATCCCTTGGATTCTTCCTCTCTTGCGGCACTGCTCGGAAGTTTCAAAATGAAGGGCTCCGCGTCAGGGAACTTTTCTCTTATTGTGTTCTCTATGGCTCTCTCTAGCTCCTCAAGTCTCATGATGCAAAATGCCGCAGATTTCGTGGTTGGTGGACTACTGCTTGCTCTATTGAGCCCACTAGCAGCACTCATGCCCCCAGAGGCGGAGGGTGTGATAGTGTTCGAGTCCACGTTTGAGTCAGAGCTCTTGCCACTGGTGCTGTTTGCCTTGCCACACGCAGCTGCCTTTTGAATTCGCCTGCTTAATGAAGAAGGTGAGTAAGGCTGTAAGGAGTTATCTTTCGGCATTGTGGCATCAGGTTTTGGCGATGCCTCCTGCTTAGCTAAATGCGCTGATGCACCCGACGGTTTGTAACCCTTGCCTTCCGCTATGTGGCTCAGCGTGAGTGGAGGTGGTGGTGGTGTTGACCTAGACGAGGAGCTGATTCGGTCACGTGACGAGAGTTCGGCTGCCGAAGAAGGCCTCACGATATCGACTCCTTGGCTGCTCCTCCTCTCCTTTTTCCCCGGGCCGGCTTTCCGGGATGTGGCGAAGATCGACACTCTCTTGGCTTTCTCCGACGTTTTCTTGGGCCCACTGGATCGTTCCCAAGTTTTCCACCGTGGTTTCCGTTTATCGCTCGATTGCCTGAGAGGTGGAGAAGCTGTAGCTTCAGTGTCAACATCTCCCTTCCCGCGCCAGTCCTTGGCTTGTTTTGAGGCTAGCTGTTCTAGGCGTTTATGAGGGGAGGTATCTTTGTCTTTGTCACCTGTAGATTTCGACTTACCTTTCTTGCTCCCACCTGGTCTGAGCAGGTTAAGGAAGGTAGCGGCACGTCGCTGGGGCGTCGGTGTTGTGGGGGACGACGATGAGTCATCGGAGGAGATGGGTTTGAACGGGGTTGAGGTTGTCATCTTCGGAGATAGAGCTCGGCGCTGTGGGTGGGGCGATGTGGGTTTGGGCAGGTTTTTGTAGTCTGTTACAAGATGATGATGATGATGATGATGTTCTTGTGGATGAGGTTTGAGCTGTTGATGAGGGTCTTTCTGGTCCTGTAATTGCTGCTGCTCTTTTTTATGGCTGCCTTTGTGAAAGAATGGGTGGTTGAAAATATTATATGAAGCCAATGATTTTGAAGGCACTGTAGGTATATCTATACTGGCGTCGGGCTCTGTGTAAGGCGTGTACGAAGGCCCTCCAAAAGTGGTTGGGCTACTCCGCTCTTTTTTAGCTCTGGAGAAGACGGGCGTGGCTAGGAGAGGTGTACTATAACCATCGCCACCTTCAGTTCCAGCGCTCCCGTCTTTCTTGGCCCTGGACGTAGTTGGCGTCATGTGACGAGATCCCCCACTACTGGCATTGCTGCGTTTGGATTTCCCGCTCCCGTCTTTGCTCCTGTCGAGGCGACCACAAAACGCCATTGAAGTCTGGGTTCCTTCCATGGGTTCTTCCTCTACTTCCAGGATAGCCCGCCCTGATTGCGGCGGGTGGTCGTACCTCTCCGGGCGCGCTATCTCGGGCGGTATGCACGCCTCCAGCGAGAATCCGTCGCGGAAGTCCCTGGACGAGCTGAGGATCTTGGGGTGCTGGAACTGGTGCTGCTGTTCCTGCTGCTGGAGCCGGCTGGACGCCCCGGAAGAAGACGCCCACGATGACGACATGCCGGCACTAGCTCCGCCCACTCCGCTGACCCCGCCCATCTGCTCCAGCTCAGATATGGTGCACGAGTTGAGGTAGGGACTTACCACCGAGATGTTCTCGGCCGAGTGGTACACACCGGACTCGGAGTCGTCTCCCGTCACGTGACTTGACTCGTCAAAGTCAAGGTCATCGTCATGATAGGGTTTTCTCCCCCTTTTCTTTCGCTTCTTTTTATCCTCGTCTTTTTTCTTCTGCGCTTTCTTCTCCTGGCGCTTGCGTTTTTCGTCATCCAGCTGTTTCTTCTTTTCCTCCTTCTTTCTTTCCGATCCGTCCCCACCGATTTCTGTGTTAGAGCCTTGTTTGTTACCCATCTTGCTAGGGCTAAAACAGATTAGCTTGCAAGGTTGATATCATTGATATGTTCTCCTATCTGTAGAACTTCCAGCGCTGTATGGCTGGCATAATTCCTGTTTTTAAGGAACAAGGATGCATACAAATATAGTTGGTGTAACTCTCCAAGATCACATTCGATTTTTACCTTTTTATACTGGTCCGGGTCCAGTTGTCACTTTACAATATCCAAGGAGTGTTTGGGGATATAAATTTATAGAAGCAATATAGAAAAATATCGACTGAGCAAGATCAACGTGGGGATAGGTCGTACATATAAATTATCACAATAATTAGAGTAGATTAACCATGTTTGAATATTATCAATAGCTTGTCCCCTAGGTAAGACAGTTGTTGCTCGATACAATCGATCTGTGTGTTTAGCGAGTCGAAACTTGAAGGTAAATTGACATTTCTTGTTTGTTTAACGTCTCATAAGTTTCCTGAAGAATTGAGACAAAGGCACCTTCTGTATTTAGAACCTTCGTTTTGTCAGTCGCCAGTCGTGAGCACTAGCGACTGTACAATCTGGCGCTTGACGTGGAGGTAATGTTAGTTTTCAGGTACATATCTATGCCACAGGAAAGGTGAGGGAAGTTTTGCGTCCTTTCCAAATGCGCAGCTTTCGTAACCCGTTCGGTTTTTTTTCGTTTGTCACGGTTGGTTATGAGTTGAAACTTTGACGAAACTCCTCAAGTCGTAAGATTTTATGTGCTTGACTGGACTTCAGATGTCAGCAGTTAGTCCCAGAAAACTTTCTCATGCCTTTAAACCCTACAGGCTTCACAAATAATCCTATAGACGAAGGCAGTCAGATTAGATTCGAAGCTGGGGCCTCCAACTCGTTAGTTCATAGCACTACTAAAGGCACTAGCGTAGCTTTCCAGTAGGACTTAATAAACTTCACTTATTGGTATATTTGTCGATTTTTTGTTGTTGTTTTTGTTTTTGTTTTTTTTATAGGTTTTTTTTATAATTATGCCAATTTTGCTTTTAGGCAGTAAATTTATCAGACAGAAAAAAATGTAGTTGTTTATTGATTTATTTGACTTTATTTATCTGGTTTTTTTCCCACAATACTTGCTTTTTTGAGCATTGCCTTTGTGTTCAAATGGCAAATTAAAAAGCAAATACAACAGGTATAGGCTTTGAATGGGTCTTTTCTTATACCTGATCTTTGTCAATATTGGATAATCTACATTAGGCCACAAAAGATAACTCTGTACGCACAAATCAAAAGGAAATACATGTGCCAAAATTTAATAAAAATGTTATTAATGATTACAAAAAAAATGTCTTTTCTAAATGATAGTTATGTATACGATGTTTGCAGTTGCTCCTATGAGCTGTTTGCGAAAAGGTGACAAATAATTATCTGCTTATCTTGAGCAAGATAAGCAGCGTATGTTATGGTGAACTGTACAGAAAGCGCTCTTTCCAAAATCTTGCCTCACAAGAATAATAATAGATCCGTTTGGTGCTTGCGCTGTGTGAGCTCTGAACTTTGCCCTTTGACCTCCTGAGAGCTGTTCTCACACAATGCGGGTGACTGAGACGGCAGGGCCAAATTCTTCACCTGGGGAACACAGGAAGGAGCATGAGAACATCTCAGGGGTGAATAAAGCAGTAAAGAAGGTATGAAAGGTTTCACGTTAAAAAAATATTCATAGGAGGAATAGATGGGAGAAGGAGGTATAGAAGAAAACAGTGAGGGGGAAAGGCCACGAAGAGAAATAAAGCTAGAGTGAATAAAAATTATTTAAGGAAGGATAAGGCAGGGGATGAGTGTAGCTTAGCGAGAGGAGCAAGAAACAATGTAAATTTTAGCCTTTATCTTTAGAAGGACCGAAGCAGAAAAGAACATGTTGAAGGTTTTACCTGCGATGTGTAGTCGGATGCACGAAAGAAAAATTAATTACATAGGTAGAGGAGTTGTACACCCCAGATCAGCTGAGCGCTGTGAATTTGTTTTGTAGGAGATGCAGGATTCGACTTTAAGCTGTTGACCCTGTATCCACATTTATAAATCTTCGTGATAGCTAGTGAATGTATCAAATCTAATTATAGATTGCTTTTTTGTGTGTTTGTGTAATATAAATCCTTTGTGCATAAACCATTCTTTTAAAAAAGTCTCCATTGGTACACTAGATATTTATTTTTTTCTGTAACGGCTTAATTGGACAAAATGTAAATGTGAGAAATTTTCCTAGTTGACCATTAGGTTCAAAGCGTATGATCTACCCTGAAACCACCCAATTAACATCAAAATACAAGATTGACCTCATGCACGGCGGAAAGCTAAAGTTAAAAACACTATAATGTATGCGTAGCTCAACATGAAACTGTTAACAAAAAGGCATTTGTTTGTTTGTTTGCTTACTTTTGTTTGTTTATTTTTTATTTTTATTTTTTTGCTAAAAAAATTGGTGAAGCTATTGTGACTGTTCTATGTCAACAAATATACGTGAATCTCATATGTTTAGCTCACATAGGCCCAAAAATTCGAGACCATTTTATTTCAGCCCTTTCTATTATAAGATTAGGTTTATTAGAGTTTCAACTTTGAAGAGAATATTTTTTTATGTCGCATCATCTAGGGAGCCCCAGTTGCTCAGTCCCATGTACTCTGGCCTCAAATACAGGCGTTCCAAGATTCTAATCTCAATAGAACGTACAAATCTTCAAAATAGAGGGCTAAATCGCCAGTGCTCCCTATAACAATGATGCTCTTTTCATTTGTACTCTCTTTAAAGCAGTGAGTAAAATATGACAATTACACGACAATGTAAACCCTAATTTTTCATGTTGGTCATGTAAAGAAAGCAAAAGATGAAGCCACAAATCATCAAAGAGTGCAAAATGGTACAGATAAATAGGCGGATTCGATACAGACCTTCACCATTATTCGAAGATTATTGTCAAAATTTTTGTTTACAAACATTTTTTCCGCCATATCTGTATTGAGATCTGGGCCTTAACAATATGAAACTGTCAATGCAATGTAAATAAATTATCAACAAACACTTTAGTATGGACTTCATTCATCTCTTTGTTTATCTCGTGTCTTTGACTGTGTGTCTGCCTGTCTATCTGTCGGTCTCCCGATCGGGCAGTCTGCTTGTCAGTATGCACATCTCTCTCTCTCTCTCTCTCTCTCTCTCTCTCTCTCTCTCTCTCTCTCTCTCTCTCTCTCTCTCTCTCTCTCTCTCTCTCTCTCTCTCTCTATCTATCTATCTCTCTTTTTTCTCTCTCTGTCTCGCTCTGCCTCTCTCTTTCTCTGTCTAGGTCTATATCTGCATGTTTTTCAATCTGTGTCTGTCTGTCTGTCTGTCTGTCTGTCTGAATTAGTACAAGAGCACGACACAGCTGCACGTTATACAAAAATGTTTTAGTCTTTATTGGGCTAAGCAGGAAATCTGCCTTGGATTTTCCGGAAATATCGCTTGGTTAAGTAAACTATTTAGGTTATGTGGAAGGTCTTGCATTTTTCCTCTGGGAGGAGATCCAATGCACTACGGACAGACACAAACAGAGAGAGATTGAGAGAGAGAGAGAGAGAGAGAGAGAGAGAGAGAGAGAGAGAGAGAGAGAGAGAGAGAGAGAGAGAGAGAGAGAGAGAGAGAGAGAGAGAGAGAGAGAGAGAGAGAGAGAGAGAGAGAGAGAGAGAGAGATATGCAGGGGACGAAGGCGTGGAAAATACTGTATAAATTGCCCTGGTTAGCTGATTCGACTACTTGATGAAGAGACTTGTGAATTGCCAGGTAGATGTATAGACAGAAAGAGATATAGATAGACATTATAATTATGTCAACGGAATAGGCACATAGATGGTTGTATAGAAAGATGGACTTATAGGTTTAGAGATATATGTACAACATGTTTTATTGCTGCGATTTATTGGGGATTACTCTTTAGACAGACAGACAGACAGACAGACAGACAGACAGACAGACAGACAGACAGACAGACAGACAGACAGACAGACAGACAGACAGATAGATAGATAGATAGATAGATAGATATATAGATAGATAGATAGATAGATAGATAGATAGATAGATAGATAGATAGATAGAAAGAACTAGTCGCCTGAGGAGAGCAACAGCTCGAAACTCCGGAGTCGCGACAGGCAAGTAATTTTATTATTATTATAGATAGATAGATAGATAGATAGATAGATAGATAGATAGATAGATAGATAGATAGATAGATAGATAGATAGATAGATAGATAGATAGATAGATAGATAGACATACTGATATAGGGATATACAAATAGATAGGCAAAAATAATTAGACAGTGAGAAAGAAAATCACTATGTTGAGATACAGAAACGATTCATAATTTGATATAGAAAGACTGACAAACAAACAGACAGGTACATTGAGACCTATTTATCTAACCATAAACAAACTAACATTGAAGAAAGTGGAGACAAACAGACACACAGACAGACAGGCAAACGGACATAAAACCACGAATTCTAAGGCCAGGTACGACGGACCTATACCTGGTCGAAAACTTGAAGCACTTTTCTGTGTTAGACCAGTACTGCGAGAGATAAACAGGCCAATGCCATTAGTGGACGGGTCTGTCTGAACATCAGGGCCTGCAGTCGGCACAAGATAAACACTGGGCGGCTGACTGAAGATCGTTAACCGATCTAGTAGGATTTTAATTGGTTTAGTTTTAATCCTTCCTTAGACTGATAGTGTGAAGTCTCCCACCCAACAGAAAGAAATTTAGCAAAAGTGTATTTGTTGTTCTTACGATTTTTCCTTTTTTAAGTTTTACAAACATTATAAACAATACAATGACCTTGTTTATATAAGGACTAGAAAAGAAAAGATTGAAAGATTGGTTTAGAAATCTTACAACACGCTTTTGACTTCGCAAGCTTGTGCTGCTTGGGGTGGGTTTTTCCTAGGAGTATGTGAAACATGATTCATTACTTCTACATTTGGTGGGCGGACTGGCACAAGTGGTAGAGCGTTGGTGGGTCTCCAAACTTATCAGGAGGTCCCTGGTTTAAAACCCACGATCAGTCAAAAATTAATTTGTCTGATTGCACCCCCTACAGGTTGGGTCGCTGTCAGTATACTGTGACCCTCTAAAACAAAAGTCGTGGTATCCTTTCACTGTCTCTACGTGGCAGCATGTATAACAATGTCATAATTTACCATGGGGACCCGTTTACACAATAGTTTATATTTGATTGGCTTTAATCACCGTAAAATCATGTAGGTCGATCCTAAGTTAACTATCCATGTCTGAGATGAGTGTGTTTGTGTTTATGTATACCCTCAAGGCGAAACGGTGCCTGGGATAGTGATCACCTACCTGGTCAGTTCAGAGATGCAGCTCTTCTCCCATTAACTCTCTCTCTCTATCTCTCTCTCTCTCTCTCTCTCTCTCTCTCTCTCTCTGTCTCTCTTATTTTTCGCCATTGTCTATCCACCAGTGAACGTTTGTTTGTATTAATTTATGTAGGACTGTGTGTGTGTGTATGTATGTATATATGTATGTATGTATGTATATGTATGTTTGTATGTATGTATGTATTTCTGTCTGTATGTCTGTCTGTCTGTCTGTCTGTCTGTCTGTCTGTCTGTCTGTCTGTCTGCCTGCCTGTCTGTCTGTCTGTCTGTCTGTCTGACTCTCTCTCTCTCTCTCTCTCTCTCTCTCTTTCTCTCTCTCCCTCCCTCTTTTCTTTTACTTCCAGGATCTTGCTCTAGACTGGCAGGACCTACGGGATGTTGTTTACTTTGGCTGTTAGGAGGATATTTGCCTCTTTACTGTCTGTCTGTATTTTTGTCTATCTGTCTATCCCCCAATCTTCTCTAGATGCGCAGTCTCATAATGCAGACCCCGTAAAAATCTCTCGATTAGGCCTTTTAGCTAGGTTTTTTACATTAGGATAATAATATTTTTTAACCCGACAATAATTTTAGCTAAATTATAAATTATTCTATTACTCACGACGATAAAAACTTTTTGCATTATCTATAAATAGATTGAACGCACAGTTAATTCGCCCAGCCAGGTAGCAAGATACGCGTAGAAATCTACCCCGGGCCCTGTAATACATCGCCCCAGGGAAATCGGTTATGTAAAGCTTGGTATCTAGTGTCCTTCTAAAACTAGAGTAAATTTGTTCACTTAAAGACTGCGTGAAGCAATGTTTTGAACAAAAAAATACTCGATTAAAGGATTTTATCTTTTTTATTGCCTTAACAGTGGGAAAGCAAAAATCGATTATTAACTCCTGAACTGAAATTTGAGAGGTTTTGGCAGATAGTGTTTTATGACCTTACGATCCACACAAAGATAGTGGATAACATAAAGACGTCACTAAAGCATGGAATTTGCTGATGGCCCACGGAGTCCCAAACTCTAAGATAGAGCTATGATTGAACGCCGGTACAGACTCCATTACCCATCGTCTTTGATTAGCCCATTATGCAAGTCCTCTTTCGGCTTTACATTATAAGCACACAAAAAAAGTGTACGGTCATTTTTACAGATACTCGTTTATGCGGGAAGATAGGCAGCGGCCCTGAGAAGTCAACATCAGGAAACTTGAACAACCTTCATTCTTTATGGAAGCAAAGCCATGGTTATCATTATTTTTTTAAGACCTCATTAACACTACTGAGTTTAAATTCAGAAACGCCCACTGTCAGATTCACTTTGGTAAAGCAAAGAGAAATCAGCCTAAAATTGATAATGAGCAGTCATTTCTATCAGCTTTAAGATATAGATCTAAAGCGCTGGTGATTTTGTGAGAGGATACACGAGCCCAGTTTGACATCAATGCTCAACGCTTCAAGATAATAGTTTTTAGTGCTCAATTACGATGAGAAACTGAAAGTGAGATCCCAGTTAGATCCAGATTCACACGGAGATAACATTATAACGTGTAATGAACAAGGCGCCACATAAATAATAAACCAACATTCCTGCAACAGTGAGATACGGTTGATTCGTTTAGCAAAGCACCTGGTATATTAATATTCATAACTTGCTATCAATGTGCCTTTTAGTTTGGATTATTATATTCTAATGTTCTTTAAAAGTTGTATACACCTTAGGTGTGATTGAAGTGTAATTAAAAACCTAAACTATCCTAGCAATGAAAAGCTAATTATTTTGTTTCTTGAATGTATTAAACTAATAAAGCAAATTTAATAAATAAACAAAAAACAAAAGGATACGTTAACAGCAAATTAAATTTGAACATTTATAAAACACCACGTTGACATGCCTTTGTCGGTGAAAATGGAAATAGGATAAATTATCATGACTTCAAGAGCTTAGCCAATGGGGCATGATCAGAGAGATAGAGCAGAGAGAGAGAGAGAAAGAGAGAGAGAGAGAGAGAGAGAGAGAGAGATAGAGAGAGAAAGAGACAGAGACAGAGAGAGACAGACAGACAGACAGTTGTCAGAGAGAAGAGAAACAGATACAGAAAGGGAGAGTAACGGGGGTAAACGGAAAGAGAAAAAAACAGAGAGCTATAGAAGTAAATGGAGAAAGAGAAAAAGAGAGATAGAGAGGCAGGTAGGTAGAGAGACAGACAGATAGAGGGAGGGAGAGATGAAGGGATATGACGAGAAAGAAAGAGAGTGGTACATAGATAGAGAAAGAGAGAGTAGTGGGGTAAGAAAAATAATGTGCTATAAAACGGACAGACTGTCAAAGTGATATAGACGTAATTTGGGGTACAATATGGAAAAAAAGGAGAAAGTACGAAATAGGCAAGGGCAGAGAGAAAGTTAAGGAGCCAAGAACAGATAAAGACACAGAGACTTGGAAACATAGACATAGAGACAGAGGCAGAGGCGACTAAGTATTGACAGTGATATATTTAAATACACATTAATATGCCACATAATAAATTCTTCCTCATAATTTTATATTGCACATGATTTTACTAAAAGTATCATATAACTGTGATGGAAGACCTGTGCCTTCCTCTATTAAACACAAACTTCGTAGTCTTATTTTTTTGTTGTTTTTTTTTCTTGTTTTTGTTTTTTGTTTGAAATCTTTTCCCGTTTAATAAATAATAATAATAATAATAATAATAATAATAATAATAATAATAATAATAATAATAATAATAATA
>RQTK01001518.1:64521-67021 GCA_003991915.1 Elysia chlorotica
TCATCATCATCATCATCATCATCATCATCATCATCATCATCATTATCATCATCATCATCATCATCATCATCATCATCATCATCATCATCATCATCATCATCTCATGTCTTCCAACTGTGACATTCTTAGAGCAGGCTAAGTCACTAACTGAATAGGAGTAAACCCATTCTGCAGGTTTGTTTGTTTCTTTGAATTTAACGTCCAATGTCATCACAATGCAGACAACTGGTGGACTGGACAGTTTGCGTAAAAAAGGTATCAATGAATTATATTAACTCTATGAAATCATTATCATTGTTGAAACAGATTGATAATCAGCGACTATTTTTTGCTCAGCTAACTTAGCCTAAACAGAAATAATGTAAACGTACTCAATGGCACTGTATAGATTAACAACTTAGTATACTTTACTTCATTATAAATGCAAATTAATGTTTGCATGATTTGGTCATTTTCCTGTTATTTTGAAACTGAATTTCGACACCTTTTGGTGAGACCAGAGAGTGGGAATTTAGTGAAGTAGTGATGTGGAGAATTGTGCGTATATGGGTCGGTGTAGTTAAATCAGATAATGTGAAATTAATCTATAGCATCTGATCAAACCGTAGTAAAAACTATGCCTGCAGATTGGTCAATCATCTTAATTTTAATAAAGAATAGAGTAAGCTCCCGTCACGTTAGCTCCCTGTATCACTATAGCACTGTTAAATCTTTTATATGAAACGTATCACTATAGTCTATACTATAAAAATTGTGACACCACAATGTTAATGCACATAGACACAAAGGACTCACCGATTGCACCAGACTGGGGCGTGTCTCTGGTGCGACCATTCCGAGTTGCATCATATCCTGAAACAAAACCAACACAGATATTAAGCATTGAAGTTTCTTCCAAACACTGGGCTGCAAAAATGTGGACCTCCATTCATACAAAGTGATCATATTCTATTAGTTATTTAACTTCAGTAGAAAACATCCAAGATGATTGACTAGCTGAAACGTCAAAGTGTCCTCTTTGGTAGATCATTACAATTGCACCTTATAGATTAACAGCTTAGTCAAAACTCTTTCTGCAGATTGGTCAATCATCTTAATTTTAATAAAGAATAGAGTAAGCTCCCGTCACGTTAGCTCCCTCGATCAACAGCACTGTGAGCTGCCTTTGTGAAACCTTTCAATAAATCTATAGTCTTTGGTCACACCACAATGTTAATGCACATAGACACAAAGGACTCACCGATTGCACCAGACTGGGGCGTGTCTCTGGTGCGACCATTCCGAGTTGCATCATATCCTGAAACAAAACCAACACAGATATTAAGCATTGAAGTTTCTTCCAAACTCTGGCAAAAATCCTCTAGAAAGTGACCTGTCTGCCAACATTTGGATCTACAGTCATATTCTGTGAGTTAATTAACTTTGATGGGGGACAAGCAAACAAGTTCAAGAATACTCCTTGGTAGCTCTTTTTTGTTTGTTTGTCTGGTTGCGCCTTCTATGTTCTCTTTCAAAGACTTAAATAAGCTGCACCGTTACTCATTCTTCTTGCTTGGTGAGCTAGCTTTCACCTTCATTAAAGTTTACGTCTTCTAAGTAAGTTCTGTAACTCTTTGTGAAATCACATTCTTAATTCGTAAATTATTTTTTTAAATGGAGGGGGACACACTTTATGTTAACCACTACTCTATATTTTGTATTTCCTATTGATGATTTAACAATGACTTGACTTCTATCGCTGATGAAGCTCTATAGAGCTATACGAAAATCTTCGGGCCAGATCTAAGACACACCATCACCTCAATTGTATAATATGCTATCTCGATTCTGGACTAAATTTTTGATATTTATAAAATGAGATAGGACAACATACAATGAAGGTGACGGCATACAAAACGCCTGATGGTTAAATTGTTTTTTATATATACACAGACGACAGTACAGGACCCTGCTCAATGAAAATCGATTATAAAACCAAGACAGTGCTATTGGGTGAGTCAAAAAGTATATTATATTTTTTTATTTATTTTAACCTTTTTCTTTGGCCCTTTGGTTAAAACTATTAGCCTAGATTTCTCATATTTATATTTGTTAAATAATTATATATTGTTTTAAATTTGGGGAAAAGAAAATAAAGGGGGAGAGATAGAGAGAGAGTAAGCGATAGAGGTGTATTGATAGATAAATAATTTTAAATAGAGAGAGTGAGAGACAGAGAGACAATGAGAGATTTAGTATGAGGTCTTGTGGTTCACTAGTGATAAAACATGCGGTGGTAAATATACGGTAACGTTTCTGTACCCCACTGAAGCAATTACAAACCATAACAGATTCCTGTAAGTAGAAGTAGCCTTTTTGTCAAGCACAAAACTAGGATAATATTATATTAGGTTGCAATTACCCTATGCATCCATCACAGAACACAGTTTAGGATTGAACCTAGACCTTATGTTGATAACTCTTAGTGTAGACTGACTAAAATGCTGCTCTCGGTTCGTGG
>RQTK01001518.1:69521-77346 GCA_003991915.1 Elysia chlorotica
AAAACAAACACACAGTTAATGAAATTTAGGTTCGAAAAAAAAAAACTTACGGATTTAGTGGAAAATTGATCTTTTTTATTTCACTTTTAGGTGATGTTTGATTACCATAAAGCCTAGAAAACACAATTGAGACTCACAGACTTAGCCAGAGACAGATCGACAGACACAGTTAGCCAGCCAGACAGCCAGCCAGCCAGCCAGACAGACCGACAGATAGACAGACAGACAACCAGCCAGATAGACAGGCATACAGATAAAGAGCCAGAGCCAGAGCCAGAGAGACAGATAAGCGGGCTTACAGATACAGAAAATACCCTTACTTTATTTTAAGACCACCACATGAAATACTGAAAGTGCAATAAAATACTTAAGTGTATGAAAGTAACTAATGGCAGCTCCTGTGCAAGGTCTACGGCAATCTAGGGCATGACTCGTTTGTACCTGAAGAATTTAGAAAACATCTACAGCCGCAACGTTAGTCTGGCATACAAATTATGTTTACAGTTTTTTCAGTTTGAGTTCATTGTGGTAATTGGTAAAGCGTTGGTCTCTCAATCAGGAGGTCCACGGTTACAAACCAACACACTTTATTTGTCTGATTTCAGCCTATTGTGTGGGACTTTGTCACTTTTATACCGCGGGCAACTAAAATAGGGGTCCTGGTATCCCCGTACTGTCTCTGTGTGGGAGCACTTAAATTTGTCAGACTTTAACCACCGAGCCGTGCTTTTTTATTATTCAGAATTATCTGGTAAACTTGTCAAATCTGGTAAATCTGGTTAATTTCTAGGTTGTTGGACAACAGTTTATCGAATCTCCAAAGGTTGACAATGTCATGACTGGGCGATGTGTTTTGAAACATTATGATTGGGTTAACATTGGTATTTTATGAATGGCTGAACCACAAATCTTGCTATCCTTGATATGATTCTATATGATTACATATGATAGAACGTTGAAATTGTTAGACGTTAGTCTTGGGGCCCGTCGTTCTATATGATACCCCTAGAGAAACCAAAGTGTTGTTAAACTAGGAGAAGATTTTATTCGTGCATCGGATGTGGGGACGGACAAAGCATTGATTCAGAAGAGAGATTCAAATGAAAAAAGTAAAAGGAGACAAGATAGATGAAAGCGATCAGAGATATAAGGGCGTTGGATAGAACCCTTATTTAGACAGCCATTGGTGATTGAAATATAGACTTTTGGTTACAGATCGAAGAAAAAGAAATAGTTAAGATGATAAAGGAAAATTTTATACTGCTGCCTGTCTTGGCAGAATGGCTGAGTGAGTACAACGCAGAGGACAGAGCTGCCTACCTCACCAGTTATTAAAGTGTAAAAGAGCACAAATCTAAGAAAATAAGTTTAACATTATGTTTACAGATGATCTTTTGGGGTGAGATTGGTAGCTGTGAGTGTCTAGGGTGCAAGAGTAGAGCCAGAGAGTTTGAAATGGTGAGAGATTTCACTTGGAGGATTTTAGGCACTATGTGTGTCGGAATGAAGAAGGCGGTAGTGTTCTTCTTTAAACGTTAGTAAAAATATAGTCTGATAAGTTTGCCTACCGCACGTATTTCTATCTATTATTATATATACGAGGGGTGTTCACTATGTTCTTAGCATGACAATGAAGGAATAAACCCAGAGACTTAAAATTTGGCACACTTACATTTATTTCTCTACATAGTCACCCTGCATAGTTACACATTTCTGCCATAGTAAAAATATAGTCTGATAAGTTTGCCTACCGCACNTANTACACCCCTCGTATATATATATATGTATATATATATATGAGTTAGTTATATAGATATATAAAAGAGTGAGCCGTTACCGTGAAGACGTGATGTACAAACAAACCCACTCACTCACTCACTCACTCACTCACACACTCAGTCACCTCATCTCTTCATATAATATTAGCACCAGAGACTGAATACTCTGTGATAGACTGTGAGCTCAGCTCGAGAAATGTTTCACTAGCTAATTATAGCCTCTGGTTTTACTGTGTTTTACACTCTTGCTCTCATACTAGCACATTTCTTAAAGGGGGGAGAGAGAAGGGGGGGGGGGGGGGGCGGGGGGCGCGGTGTGTTGTGAAAAAGGGGGAACTGGCGTGCACGGTTCGTTCATAAAACACCACAACGCACGATGCGTAGATCTATTAGGCAGGAACTTGGGGTTGTAGAGTTACCGGAAAGTATGAAAAATTAAGAGTGAGAGGTTCCACAGCGAAAAATGTGCGTATATGGCTTAAGATAATTATGTTGCTTCTCTCTTTATAACTTAGTAAACACTGAGGCTAAACATTGTGCAATCGCCTTAATTTCAAGAAAGAAAAAGAGTGAGCATGCTAGTTCCACGTATCAAAAGCAATGTGAGCTCTTTTTGTGAAACGTCTTAAATCTATAATCTCTGGAATTACTCTACATCCCGTGGACGGGGGCTGAGCTGAGTTGTTTACCATCCATCGTCAGCACTATGCAGGCTATATTGTGGACGGGCTCCAAGACGTATGTCTGATACTTTCATGTGATGTCACACGCGAGACAGTTCGGGGAGAAATGAACTCCTGCTCCAACCGGTCACATTCATATACTGACATTGACCCAACCAGTTACAGGGGACTAATGGGATCATGTGGGCGTGAGTGCCAGAATGTTTAAGTCTTTAAAACTTATCGTGGTTGTCAAAGTGAGCCCGGTAGCTCAGTTGGTTAACGCTGTGGGCTGTGGGGCAGAAGGTCCGCGGTTCAAATCTACGTTTTTGCCTCAGTCTCCGTAAAAATTTCGTTAGGGAGAAGGAGACGGAGAGGGTCTACAACTTATAGGAGATTACACACATTCATTTAGACTTTTAAGAGACAAGTTAAAAACAAGCAGAAGCACTCATATGAAGTAAACATATTTTTCCCTTTTTGGTGATTTATTTATTTAATTTTCATATAAAAATGTAGCTGGGTAAGCAATTAATGATTACTTTTTAAAAATTGTTATCTTAACCGAAAGTGATACAAATCTTATATACGAGTAGTTAAAAAATAGAAATGAAATCATTTAGACGAATGTAACAAAAATATCTTGAAGTTAATAATTGCATTGCATTGGGTCCCGAGACTGATTTTAAGATAATTATTGTTAAGTGCTGACACAGAGGGGCATAGCGAGAAGGCTACAACTTCTGATATTAATTCTGATTACCTAACCAGTAGACGCCATATTATGGAATAGATGAGGATTCGAACCCGCGATTTCTTGATACTAGAAGTCACATACTCTACCGATTTAGCCAACTCACCATCACGATCTTTATTCCTCTGTTGTGTTAAGTAATTGAAAAACACCATACTATTGATTTTTTACAAGGACTGATAAAATGAACAAGGCTCCACAGACACTACGATAGAGACAATTATTATGTTAGGCGAGGCGTGAGTTGTCGGGGGGTTGGGTGGGGGTGTTTAGGTACAAGCTAGAGCTGGATATATCAAGCCTTACTTTTGGCATGAGCTGGAGATTTATCATTACATTCAATATCTGGATTAGTGATACTTGCATTTGAGAGAGGGAGAGAGAGAGAGGGAGAGAGAGAGAGAGAGAGAGAGAGAGAGAGAGAGAGAGAGAGAGAGAGAGGGATGAAGGGAGGGAGTGTGCGAGAGAATTATAGAGAAATCTAGAGGGGTTTTTTCAAGTGTTATAAATTGAATCCAATAATATGGAATATTAATCAGATGGTTTATCTGACGGCGTTACCACTAGAGAAATGTTTTCTTGTTTGTTCTTCCAATAATTGTATGTGCTACCTCCTAGGGATTGAATGTGAATTCCATGACTTATTTCTCAGTCTGTCACATTACAACGGTGCGCTTCCACTTAATATTCAACCCAAGATGATAATGCGGCTTGAATGGGAATCGAACCCGAGGTCTTTCAATTAGAACCTGTGCCATACCCAAAGACCTACCTGGGCCCTCGGCCACGGAATAGAATATAACATCTCTATCTACTTCAACCAAACCACAGGTAGACCCTCGTTTGAGCTATCCAGTTCACGATCTCTGTTGATCAAGACCAATACTCAAGAGCTACATAGGTCTAGATCTATTTCAATCTCTCTTGCTCTGCTGATGCCACCTTGACTCCATTAAGTCTGTAGCTTACCGTATCTAGCAGCTGTCAGCTGGTCCGACAAGGCAAGGTAACTAGATCTGGATCTGGTAGACTAGGCTGTTTTTCCAGACATCGGTGTCAAACACAAAACTTGACCAGTTCTGAAGTCTGGTACATGGTAGTGTGGTACAAGACTTAGTATACCCCAGGCCAAGTTTCTTGAACCTTCCACGTACACACATTGGATTTTTGCTACAATGCTTGAATCGTTCGTTTTTCAGCAAGTTGTCTATCAATTCAGAATATCTTAATCAGGATCAGACTTTCTCTATCTAAGGGAAGTATTTATTAAAATAAAGGAAAATATTTTGTAATCCTGGCAAGATTTCAAAACGATCTCTGGCCACTGAGACTAGAGACTGATAGAGGAGATGTAGTTACTGCTAGAACACAGGACTATTGCAAATTGGTAGAAATATAATTACTTCCACGTGGACATCTAAGCAGGACTACTGCAAATTGGTAAGTTCAGTTGTATGTTCACTGCTACAAGCACATAACCAGGATCATTACAGGTAGCCAGTAGTACTGTACACACATACACGCGCACGTCTAACCATGACTACGAAAGAGTGGTAGACGTATGCTAGCTGCTAAAACAGAATGGCGTTGGAACTGCCACAGACACAATTTCATATAACCAAAACTACTATAGATTGGTAGAGTTAGTTATTATGTTTACTGCTAAAAGCACACAATCAGGACTGCTACAGATATGTTTGTATGTTTACTGCTAAAAGCTAACCTTACTAGGACTGCTACAGATTGGTAGAGAAGGTAAAGTTACTGCTAAAAGCACACCTAACCAGGACTACTACATATTGGTAGATATGTGTTTGCTGCTACAGGCACACCTAGCTAGAACTTCCGCATAATTATTTGCAGAGCAGGCATATTTACCTCCTTTATCCTTAGGTAAAAGTTTTGAATATCACAATACGCAATCATAACTTAATTCAAAACACTGCTGAGCAATGCATAAGCCTCTACCTGTGAATAATGCCTGGTTAGAATACAACTTAACATGTAGCATAGAGATCAAGTTGGATATTAAAAAAAAAAAATGTTTCACTGAGATTTCCAAAGATCTGCTTAATTCTAGGTAAAATTAACTGGAAAAGTGCCAGATCTGCACGCCGAGAAAGAAGGGCATTGTGTAACGGAATGAGAAAAAAAAAAGTAATTAGAGAAATATTATGTCTGTAATTACTTGAACCGTCTGGGGCAGATTTTAAGCTTCGAACATCGATATAAAAGAGATGTTTGTCTACATTGCATCTTACATGATGTGTTTAACCCATTTGGCAACGGGAAAATAAACACGGCTAGAAAAAACACATCACGTGTGGAATAACTAAGAACGTGAATGTACATAAATACCTGATCGATCACGACTCCATCAGAATCTCCACCGTACTAACATAGACAAATTAATAGGAGGCGGAAATATTAATTAATAATAAAGAAAACCAGCCACAAAAAATGTTTTCCACCATTCAATTCATTCTTGCGGGTGTGAGATTTAACTAAGTAAGATATTATAGTATGAGGAGGTGGCAAAACTATGTTTGGATAAACATAATTACATAGCATCCAAAGGAACTTGAATTACTGGCAAGTGTTTACAAAGGGAAGGAGGAAGAAACACAAATGAAGAAAACGAGAGAGAGAGAGAGAGAGAGAGAGAGAGAGAGAGAGTGCACAAAAGAGATGAGAGAGAGAGAGAGAGAGAGAGAGAGAGAGAGAGAGAGAGAGTGAATTAGTGAGTGAGCAGGTAAAGTCTGTTTTCATGTAAATGTCAGGATTGCTCTTGTTACCTGTATATCAAACCAACACTTTTTTGTGTGGAATAAACTGATTTAACATTACCTTATCTCGACTTATATTATTATAGTTCGTATTAAGATTGTTTATGTTGCTATTATTATTGCTGTTGTTATTATTATTATTATTATTATTATTATTATTATTATTATTATTATTATTATTATTATTATTATTATTATTATTATTATTATTACCATCTTCATTATCAGCATTACCGTTATCATCATTAATTCATCTGATATTGTCAAGTAATATTATCATCACTATCAACATAAGAACCTATCTATATCTCTATTATTATCTTCAATATTATCATCATTATCATCACTATAATCACCACCACTTATATATAATATCTCTATACCCCTAGTTTTATCAGAAAGTTGAGCTCACCTGGTAGAACCGACCGTACCGTAGGAGAATTTGGCCCCGCTCTGCCTGCCCCTCGCAGCGCCAGCGAAAGAAAAAGTTCCTTCCTTCTCTGTGATCAGAACGGATGGTGAAGTGTTGGAGCTGTATGGGTCTGCCTGGGATGGAGGGTTCACACCGCTCCAGGCAAGCTAGCAAGCTCAGAGCCACCCCAAGCACCCGACAGGAGGGAGGTAGATAGATCTATGCAAAGTAGATGGAGGTAGATGAGGAACTCACTTTATACTTTTCTCGCTTTCCCTCTCTCTCTCTCTCTGTCTCTCTGTCTGTCTGTCTGTCTGTCTGTCTCTCTCTCTCTCTCTCTCTCTCTCTCTCTCTCTCTCTCTCTCTCTCTAAAATATATGCCCCCCCCACGCGCGCGCACACACACACACACCACAGTCATATTTACTCCTCAAACCACACACTCTATCTCTCTTTCTCTCTCTCTGTCTCTCTCTCTCTCTACCTCTCTCTGTCTCTCTCTCTCTCTATCTCTCTCTCTCTCTCTCTCTCTCTCTCTCTCTCTCTCTCTCTCTCTCTCTCTCTCTCTCTCTCTCTCTCTCTTTCTCTCTCTCTCACTCTTTCTTTCTCTCTCTCTTTCTCTCTCTCTCTCTCTGTATTATATCTTCTAAAACTCTTTTCCCATTCAATCTGCCACCTTCAGCCTCTCTCATGATTTGTTGCACAGTTCCTCAAAGGACCTCGCTAGAAAAGATGCATGAACGCTACATGTAACATACAGTCATAATGATAGTATCGCACTTTACCCCCATCTCCCCTCTTCGTCCAGGACCATTCATAGGCCTATAGCCTACTCTCTTTCCTAGCACTTCGCAAAACTCTCAGTCTCTCACCCAAGCTGATCCTTAACTGAATTTCCCTTGTTTTTCTTCGCTCTATCGACATTTCTTCACTTCTTAATTTCTGACGCAATCTTTCAAGAATACGATCTCCCAGGTCATGGTTTTATTTCGAGGATAACGTTTACCTGTGTCCAAAAATAGCTCGACAGTTGTCATCGTGCAATAACGAGTTCCAAGGGCTCACCTATCGAGCAATAGATTTGTTGACCAGAACATTCTCCATGACGTCATGATCAAGGTTATAAGACTCGATCTTGCTCATCTACAAAAGCCTGTTTCCTTAAATAGCACGAGCTGTGTTCGTTTAGGGAGCTCCCAACGATAACTGAGCTATATCTAAGCCTAGCGTCTAGGTTGAGTTTGTGTTGTGTTTTTTTTTACTCACCCGAACATTCAGCTAGGCAGGCGTAGCTGGTTGAGAACTTCGACTCCACACGCAAGTTCCAACTCCGTTAACTATCGGAATGTAGAGGTATCTAGACCTGGCAACGTTCGGTGTAGGGGTATGTATTCGGGGGATGAGGGAGAGATGAAAAGGACGGAGGGTGGTGG
>RQTK01001519.1:8804-20053 GCA_003991915.1 Elysia chlorotica
TCTGTCTGTCTGTCTGTCTGTCTGTCTGTCTGTCTGTCTGTCTGTCTGTCTGTCTGTCTGTCTGTCTGTCTGTCTGTCTCTGTCTCTCTCTCTCTCTCTCTCTCTCTCTCTCTCTCTCTCTCTCTCTCTTTCTATCACGATGTTACACATCAAACGACTTAAGCTGACAGAGTGCGTTCCTGACGTACCGTACCCAACTATTCTATTATTCTACTCCGCCAGGTAACAATGGACGAAGAAAGAATGTCCCCAACCAAGCCCGAGCGGAGCTGACCATCGGCTTTTGATGAGAGTATTCGCCTCGCTAACTGGTTAGGTTCTGATAGACTCTTCCTTTTGCTGAGACTATTTGCAACACAAACTGAGTAACTCCAACAAGACTCTTCCTTCTGCGGAGACTGTTTATAACATTGGTGTCTCTCCGATTGGATTTTACAGGACGCTTCCTTTTGTGAGGAATATTCGACATATTTTTACTGATTGGAATTATGCAAGACTTCTTTTTGCAGAAACTGATTAATCGATTCTAGTGGGCTCTTTTTTTTTTGTTGGAAATATTCACCATTTTTACAGACTAAGTTCTTCAAGACTCTTCCTTTTGCTGAGACCTCTTCACGCCCACTGATTGGATTATAGACTGCTCGGCTAAGAGATTATAAGCCTGTTCGACTTCCGTATAGGGCTCACTTTCTCCAGGTATGGACAATTTAATTGTTTTGTTTGGTGGTAACTGTTGATGTTGATGTTGTTGTTGTTGTTGGTGGTGGTGTTGTTGTTACGGCTGTTGTTGTTGTTGTTGTTGTTGTTGTTGTTGTTGTTGTTGTTGTTGCTCTTGCTGTTATTGTTGCTATGAACAATCTATAACTGTAGTCAGGTTTCTACTTTTTTTAAAGAATTGTCTGTTTTATCTGCATGATCTGGTTGCTGACGAGGGACGTTAAGAAATTATGAAATAGTTACCCAAAGCTATCTTGGATTTCTTTCAAATGCGTTGCAGTAATCGACTTCTATAACAGCTGGTCCATCAGCCCAAAGTGCTCCCCCTTATTAGAGTCCATTGTGTTACGGCCGACATGGCGGGCTGCTGGGTAAAAACTACTGAAAAATAGTAGAGCTTCATCGGCACTAAAATCTTGGGCTGTTATAGAACTCTATGGTTCTAGCTGTTATGCTGCTAGCGTAAGGTATACCCGTGCTGGGTTTCCACAGTCCGAAGTAGTTCCCACTGCATTATTTAGAAAACAAACACATTAGTAGTGCTTAACACCAGTCAACCTATGCACTGTCTACTGATGCAGGTAGAGTCTATTCAGAGCTGAAATGCGAGTGGTATAGGTAACTTCTACTTATACTGCGTGAGGCTAGCTATAGTATGAGTAATGATATCGGTAGCCTACATCTATGGCATACACGCGCCTCTCTCTCTCTCTCTCTCTCTCTCTCTCTCTCTCTCTCTCTTTCTTTTTTTCTCTCTCTCTTCATCTCTTTCACTTTCACTCATTCACTCTCCCTCTTTTTCTCTCTTTTACTCACCTAGTCACTCACTTTCTCTCCCTCTTTGTCTTTCTTTCTCTTTCTCTTTCACGCACTCACTCACTTTCTCTTTCTTTCTCTCTCTTTAACTCTTTCACTTAATCGCTTTATCTCCCTCTTTCCTTCTTTTTGGAAGTTAAGTTAAAAAAAAAAAAAGAAATTGCGGTTTGTTTCCTTGAATCACACATCGATAATAAATACAGCTTTTACAGGTGTGTGCAAATATGTCGACATAGTTATGATTATCTTATGCTATCGCCGTTCTCTTCTTTTCAACTATTTTTTTTTCGTAAGAACATGAAAATACAGTCATGTATACCGTATTCACCAACAATCGCATGAAATGTAATTGAATCTAAGTCAAATTGTTTAAGTTTTGCTCATCGATGTTAGATATATAGAGATTATCTCTCTTTCTCTCTTTATGTATGTCTGTCTCTCTCTGCCTCTGCCTCTCTCTCTAACTGCATAGACTTTTATTGTTATTCTACCATATCCCCCCCCCTCCCCTCACCAATTGGCTGTTCTCATGAGTATGTCTGGGCTACTCATGGTCACGTACTCACGTATCACAGTGATAGGCAAGGCCTGGGAATTTATGTGAAGGCAGCGTTGTGGTAGGATGCTTTTGTCCTTGTGGTCGGAGAAAGTGAAACTCTGTTCAAGTTTATCGTCTCCTAGGTTCTAATTCTCCAAGAAAGTTTGTAAGTGGAGATGAGTCCCAATAATTTTATAGTATGAGAATTTTACTTATAGGGATACCAGGACTCATTCCTCATTATACTGACACCGAACCAATCGGTAGGACTCGACAAGCAATAATTTATGAACCGCCTTCATGCTATGCCACAAATGCCCCCCCCCCCCCCCCAAAAAAAAAACAACAAAAAACAAAAACAAAACACCATCCACCCGCTTTTAATGTAGGAAGAAACTGTTTATTTAACGTATATGGTTGCTGTAGTCTACACTTTGCTGACCACCAACGACAGATTAGATCTAGTACCGGTATAGGAAATTATAATTTGATTCACGGCTGTCATCCTTCCACCAATTAAGCTCATAAATATGCATTTTGTTAGACACAATTTTTTTTATCAAAACCTGTAAGATATGATGCATAGTTCAGCTGGCAGGTCTAGTGACGAGCGTAGATCGAGCGCAGATTTTGTCGACTCGACCAGTGACCCGGTTACATGTCCACTTCCCACCCATCTACTCCGGTTACTGGGTTAGTTCCAGCATGACTGGGAAGTCACCCAGGTCGAGTCTTGGCACCCCAGGCAGCTTATTTCCCTACCTCTTGTGGCCAACGGTGAGAGTTGTTCAGGAGTTAGAGCCTTCACCATAACACACACAGATAATATAATATCACATCTCGCGAGATCGAGTGCAACTCCATCGGGTTTTGAAGGAAATGGTCTTTAATATTGGTTGTTTCCTGTTTGAAGCAGGGATCCGTTTGACTGTCGTGGTGTGGGCCTTATGTAGTAAATTATTTTCAGCGACTGTAGGCTGATCGTACGATAGTTGGGGTCAGATTAAAAAAATAGTTGTCGGATCGAGGGGGATTCTTACCAGAAGTCCGTTCTTTGATTCCCGTATGAGTTTTGGATGGTTGGATGACACAAATTCCATAGCTAAGGACTCCAGGAAATAGTGCATCGAACCTGACAGCCACAGAAACCACCTTCGCAATGCTACGCCATCTTTTAGGGGGGGGGGGGTGAAGATGGTACACATGTATCTGTTTAGTCTCCTTGCCGTGAGCCTTTTACAGTAGATTATCTCAGTTACTGTATGTTATTGCCGAATCTAGAGGATCGGGTGGCTTAGTTGGTAGTGCAAAGAGACTTCTAATCAGAAGTTTTTGGTAATATCCCCCGGTCTATAGTCTAGGTTATTGGACGGCAAAGATTCCGCCCTGGTAATCTAACCCATTCCCTCTACATCTGCTCCCCCTACTCAGCAAGTCAGTGGATGTTGTTGAGTCTATATATATTATTCTTGGCATTCTTCACTGTAACATTTTCTTGCGCTTTGTAGACAGGTATCAACCGGGCTCAGGAGTTAGATACCACGCACTGACGGATACAGAGACCGTCTTCGTAAGAAAGAGGGATACGCCATCTATTCGGTATTTTTCTTGACTGAAGATAGTTTGTTTGATCACCTTGTAGTGGGCATTCTATTAAAGATTTTTGTCCGTCACAGAATGCTATTGTTCTATCTAGAGCAACGGGATAGCTCACTTGGTAGAGAAAAGAGACTTTTAATCAGATGTTATTGGTTAGAGTCCCAGATATAGCCTAGCAGATTGGCTGACGCAGATTCCGAGGACCACTGACCTTGCAAGTAGCCGTCCCACTCCCTTACTGTCTTCTCTGCTTAAACACTGAATGTCTGTTTCTATAAAACTCTAGGTAGATTCTTGGTATCTCTTGCAGCCTATCATTATTATCTTGCGCTTTGTGACCAGCTCTACCTGAGTTAGTGGTTATTGAGTACTGGCTCTTCGACTATTCCGTCAGGAGATGGTATTCATTGTATTTGGTCATTTTTTGTGGGCTATCAGTTCGACCTTGAATGTGTATCGAAGTGGCTCAGTGGGAAGAGCGAACAGACTTCTTATCAGAGCTCACTGGTTTGAATCCCCGATCAGGCCTGGATAATTGGATGACACAGGTTCCATCGACCAGTGACTGTATCGCCTATTTCATCCCCATCGATCTACTCCTTTTACTCGGTTAGAAGCTGTCTGTATGGGAGTCACCCAAGGCGAATCTTAGCATTCTATGCTGCTTATCTTAATGGGTTTTTTTTTAGTTGGGGGGGGGGGCTCAAGTGATAGAGCGTTGGTCTCCAGATTGGAAGAAGTACGGTTCAAATCCTACGATCAATCAAAATTTATTTGTCCGATTTCGTCCCGTATAAGTATAACTGGCTGGGTCGGTGTCAGTGTAATATGATCAGTTGAGACAGGAGTCCCGATCTCCCTGCCCTCTCGTGTATGGCAGAACATAAAATCTTTCAGACGTCAGTCTTGGGATCCGTCAACAATAATTACAGCCTATATAGTGCTGATGTTTGAAGTTAAACCAACTCACCCCACCTTTCTGTCCTTGTGGCCAGCGATGGAATTGGAGCCTTGCCCAGACACTGACAGCCCCAGAGACCGGCTTCGTGAGTTTAAGTGCCACGCCATCGGGATTTGAGTGAAGGTCATCCTTATCTTTTCGGCTCTTCCGTTCAAGGTACCTGTTTGACCGCCGTGTTCTGGGATTTCTATAGTAAATTAACATCAGTCCCTGTTAGCTTATCGTTCAGTCTTGTTCTTATCAGAGATCCGTAGTTTGATTCCACAATCAACTCGCCTTTTTTCTACTAACAGTGACGGTGTCAGTATATAATTATGAATGGTCAAGTCTTGTGTATGACGCTGCATCTAAGGACTCCTTGTGAGCTTAAGAAACGTTGAACTAGGAGAAAGGATCTCAAACAAATCAAGAAATAACAGAATCTGAATTATAACTAGTATTGCTGTGGCCATCAAACCGTGGATAATACCGACAATCGTTTTTATAAGAGTAAATTATTTGCGCTCTAACAACGAAGCGTTTTCTTCAGAAAACACAGTCCTATTCACTGTCGAGTCAAAATATAAATAGAAATAATTTAAGGGTTAACATAGTAGGCTTGAGTCACCCACGCGCACTTGAGCAGAGTTGAGGCACGAGCTGCAAATACTTGACAAAAAAAATAACAAAAATAACAAAACCAGACAAACAAACATAAACAGAGGAAAAGTTTAAAATAACAAACTGTCTCTTTCTGGCAGGGAGTGTGATGGGAATTCTCCCATGAAGGTTACACTGGTATTGTTGTTCATTTGTTGTTATTTCTATTTTATATGTACTTTTTCTTTGTCTTCCTATTCGTTATGATCGTTTATCCCCCTTTTAAAAAGTGTCTTCCCTCCCCTTCTTATGTAGCCTGCCTATAATTTTCTGTCCCTCAAAGTGTCCCTCCTGTTGCTTTTCTACCTTGGTACCTATACCCCCCTCCTCCCACATTCTTTAACACCTGTTTTATGCATTCACGCCCCCCCCCCCCCCCCCCAACCTCCTATCTCATCCGTTTCTCTTTTTTGGAGGACGGGAGTGAAGAGAGTCAAGTGTATTATTTATTTATTGCACTGGATTTTTTCAAAATTTAATAGTTAAAATGGATTTTAGTTCCTTCACTTATTTAAAAAATCTTACCCGAATGCTTCGCATTAATACATACAAATGGAGCCCCGGTGGCTCGTACTAAAGAGCTTAAGGTCCACCGTTCGAATCTCATCTGGCGCCCATACCCTTCTATATAATTCTTCAATAGTTCTAAGTTTCAACAAAATACGAAGCCTCAAGGCTCTTTTTTATGTGCTATCAACAAAGTTTCGTCTGCTTTCTCAGCCCCGTCGTTGAAGGTCAGATAGTTGAAGAACGCGTTCTATTGGGACACTAAAGGCTCATATGGTTGAGTGAATCGATTCTATTTCTAGCGTAAAAGGCCAGCTATGTTTTGGTAGCTAAGACCTACCGTGTCCAGTGGGGTGGACAGAGGTAAACCTGCAGATCAGTGGCTGTCCAAAGCCTGTCTTAGGTCTCAGTCTCGATATTCTGTAACCACCCTATTCAGAATACACGTTGCTGGTTGAGGTACCGGGAAACTAAACAGGGGGGGTCATTCAAAACAAATCTGGAAACAAAATCTTTCGGAATTTATTAAAAAAAATTCTTATCTCGTATCAAAATACTCTGTTAGACTAATGCAGAAGTTAAGATGCAAATGTAAATGAACACTTATTGAGTTAAAAATATTCAGCTTCGTGGTTTCTTGCTCTATGAAAAATGTAGGTGTCTAGTAGTTTCTCGCATATTCTTTCATTTCAAACATTAATTCTCGGCTACAGCACACTAAGAAATCGTGCCTTGATATGGGTATTATAAAAACCAATATAGACCTTCTTCTAAATGCCGAAATTGGATACGAAAATGAGATTTTTAATATCAGTTTCTAACCAGGTACGAAATATAAAAAGATTTGAAAAGATGGTAATTTGTAGCTATGAAAATTAACATAAACTAAGATACAAATCTTCAGATCCAGATAATTTCACCTCTGGTCTAATCATCCCCTCCAGTGGGAGCACCCCTTCTAGTTAGAGGGCCCCCTCTAGTGTAAGCACCCCCTCTAATGTAAGCACCCCCTCTAGTGTAACCAGCCCCTCTAATGTAAGCACCCCCTCTAGTGTAACCAGCTCCTCTAATGTAAGCACCCCCTCTAGTGTAAGCATCCTACATAGCATAAACACACCCTCTAGTGTAAGCACCCCCTCTAGTGTAAGCATCCTACATAGCATAAACACACCCTCTAGTGACCCCCCCCCTTTTTCTAGTATAACACCACCTCTAGTGTAAGCAGCCCCTCTAGTGTAACCACCCCCTCTAGTGTAAGAGTCCTCCATAGTGTAAGCACCCCCTCTAGTGTAAGCATCTTACATAGCATAAGCACACCCTCTAGTGACCCCCCCCCCTTTTCTAGTGTAAGCACCCCCTCTAGTGTAAGCACCCCCTCTAGTGTAAGCATCCCCTCTAGTGTAAGCACCCCCTCTAGTGTAAGCACCCCCTCTAGTGTAAGCATCCTCTCTAGTGTAAGCAGTAAGCACCCCTCAAGTGTAAGCACCCCCTCTAGTGTAAGCATCCTTAGTGACCTCCCCCCCTCCCCATCTAGTGTAAGCACCCTCTCTAGTATAAGCACTCTCTTTAGTTTAAGCACCCCCTCAAGAGTAAACACCCCTCAAGTGTTAGCACCTCTTTATTGTAAGCACCCCATTAAATGTAAGCAATAAAAGCATCATCTTTAGTGCTATCATCCTCTCAAGTGCAAACATCCCCCAAAGTATGAGCACACCCGCTAGTGTAACCCGCCCCTCTAGTGTAAGCACCCATGATAGTGTAATCATTCCTCTAGTGTAATCAGCTTCTGCAATGTAATCAGCGCTTTAGTGTAAACAGCCCATAAAGTGCAATCATTCGCTATAATGAAATCAGCCCATGCAGTGAAATAATCCATCTAGTGTAATTAGCCTATAAAGTGTAATCATCCCTCTAGTGTAATAAGCCACTCTAGAGTAATCAACTTCTCTTGTGTAATCGGCCCCTTTAATGTATTTAGCCCCTATAGTATATATTTAAGTATCAACTATTATATAAGCATTCCACTAGTGTAATCATTCCTCTGGTAAAAGCATCCCTATTATTGTAATCATCCTCGCTAGTGTGAGCAACCCCACTAGTAAGTGCATCTCCTCCTAGTATAAACAACCCCCTTAAAAGTAAACAGCCTAAATCTTTTGCCAAAACAATCCTATTATATTATTTTAAAAAGCTCTTTCAGAGGTGTTCGCAGGTGTGTTGTTCAGGCACCGTGGTAGCTTTCAATCCTAATGCCATAGTCTATAGGCCTACCATTTCAGTATCCATGGTGGAGCTTTAAAACCTGTTGTCTCTAAATAAAATCATTCCTAGGCTGAAAAGAAACAGTTACTGTCCGAGTCGACAAGTGGTCAAAGTGGCAACCACTTGAAAGACGAACAGACACGGCCTTGTACCACCACTGTATAAAAAGTTGATTGGTGTATGGGGGTGTGAGTGTGTCGCTAATTATTCTGCACGTGCCTAGTGTAGTGATGTGGGTGTATGCACGCTTGGATGCCTACCATGACGTATGGTGAGGAACGTTAGATCTAGAACCAGCTTCGTCTTCTCGCCTTTCTTACCTGTTTACGTAGTACCTGTTTGTTTTGTGTTCAAGAAAATATGACAAGAGGTTATCTTCTTCGTCCGCACTGTTTATACGTGAATGTGCACATTTTAAACTAACTCTCTCTCTCTCTCTCTCTCTCTCTCTCTCTCTCTCTCTCTCTCTCTCTCTCTCTCTCTCTCTCTCTCTCTTTCTCTTTCTCAGGAATATATCCTCTCTGGCTTTATTTCTCCCTCCCTTTCTCTCTCTCTCTCTTTCTCTCTCTCCCCCTCTCTCCCTGTCTCTCTTTCAATGCATTTATCTACCTCCGTTGGTTCTATCACCCTCCCTGTTTCATTCTTAATGTATTTTGCTAGCGCTGTCTCAGTCTGTCTGCGTCTCTCTCTCTGTCTGTCTCTCTCTCTCTTTCTCTCTCTCTCTCTCTCTCTCTCTCTCTATCTATCTGTCGACCAAGTTAGTAGTCTTGGTGTGGGTACCACACGATGCGAGATAGTGGGGAGGTACAAGGCTGGATCGTGTGGACACTAAGCGTCATAAATAAGTGGAGTAAGAGAGAAAATAGAGAGATCTAGAAATAGAGAGAGGGAGTAAGGGAAAGAAAGATAGGCACGAGAGAGAGAGAGAGAGAGAGAGAGAGAGAGAGAGATAATAGAGATAGAGAGGGAGAGTGTGAGTTAGGAAAGCGCCATGCAAACTACTGCCTGCATGGAAAGGGCTAAATGCTCAATTATATCAACCATAACAGTTTTGTACATTTATTCCGTAGCTCTGCAGTGGATTCCAACTCACTGTGGCCTGTCGGAAAATGACTCAGCTGATAAGCTCGCAAAAGAGGGCTCTGCAAAAGTTCAACCATCGACAAAAATATCATTCCAAGACACTCAAATACTTATTAAAAACAACACAAACAAGTCATGGCAAACCAGAACAAACCCAATGCATTTAAAAGGCAACATACATTATCTTCCACGATGTCGGCAAACAACAAATTTTCCACTTAGAACGGAACATTGCCAACTAAATTCACACATGTAAAAATTAAAGATCAGCAGCACTCCTTTCTGTGAATGCAGAGACATCCCTCAACTCCAGAACATGTCCTCATTGCATGCCACTCTTGTTTCCAGCTTAGGCAAACAATATGGTCTTCAGATACAACACTGGTGCAAAAAGTATGGGGTACCCTGGAAACCCTACACCAGACTGTCTTTTACATCAAAGAGGCCAAAATTAAAATGTAAAAGATTTGGGCATATTGAAAATGAACACAGAAGAAGAAGAAATTAATGTATTCATAATCAATGTTTTTATCTTCGTTGGTGTTTTGTCGTCGTCGTCGTCGTTGTTATTGTTGTTGTTGTTGTTGTTGTTGTTGTTGTTGTTGTTGTTGTTGTTGTGTGTTTCATAATCACTCACCTATTTAATTCACCAGTGCAGTTCGGTATAGAGACAGGTATAGAGAGACGAAGAAATTGAGAGAGACTGAGAGGGTGAGGTAAAGGAAAAAATGAATCTTATTTTATGCCTCAAGTTGAATTGTTAATGGTTTATTTTCTTTCCTTTGGAAAACCTTCACGCAGCGTCATTTTATTATTCAATCCAACCGAACCGCAGAGGTAAACAATAGAAGCAAACAATTCTAATCGATTGTTATTGTCAACGCCAGGTTCAGTCTAAGGCAGATGTTTGTGTTTTCCAAGCCAGCAAAACTTAAACAGGTTTCTATCATTGGCAGGATCCATGTGTCAGTCTTGTTGTTGTACTTCGATCTATGGCCAATAAATTATGCTAATGGTGTGCAGTGCAAAGAAATAACCGAAGTTAAAATATACAAATAAGAAAATAAAAACAAAACGTGCGAAACCAGAAAATAAATAATCTAAGGCCGCGGCAAACTAACTAAACTGTTTATTTAGACCCGACTTTGGAATTGCGCAAGTCCCGCTCCGGTTGGCTGACGTCCCTTGTTTACCAAAGGGTGTGATACTAGATCTAGATCTACAGCTAGTGTCCCTCTTTCACTTTGAAATGTAAACACGCGCGGTTGTTATCCAGAGAAAGTCATGCGTTGATAAATGTGACTTGACTCCACACTGAGCGCGTTTGAAATTCTTGGCTCTAATAAATGTGTTAGGGTAGGAAAGAAAATTACCAGAAAAAAAGGGTCCAGGAAAAAACACCAAAACAACGGACGCCCTAATAAGTTTACCTCAGATTCTTATCTTGGGGCATGATTGTACTTGTTAATAATGAAATTAAAATAATGTAAATCTTGGAGGCTTAAAAATTGTAATTACATGTGCATGTTTTTTCTGCTTGACTTCATACTGATTTAGCAGGCTGTGGGAAGCTTGCCAAGTTTTCTGATTTTAAGAGTAATTAGGCAAACATTTGTTTACTTGTATTGCTAGGTGCACATTTGCGAGCCACACACCCGAGTCTTGTTTTTGTTTATAAAATTAGATTTGTTTCATAATCAGTAGTTTTGGGACCTAGTCGACCTGACGCTTTACGTGATCTCTAAGCTAAGAAAATCTGACGGCAGTGTGAACTTTATTATTGTATTATACATTGTACATGAACGCTACTTTAATTAGAAACTGTGTTTATTTATTTGGGATCATAGCACACGTACATTAGTGTATCACTATCAGCTACACCCACACACAAACTAAATGGAATACGTTTCACGGGTCGACCCTCTCTCTCTCTCTCTCTCTCTCTCTCTCTCTCTCTCTCTCTCTCAGTCTCTATCTCTCGCTCTCTCTCTGTCTTTCTATTTAATCTCTACCTGTCTGTTACTCTCTCCAATCGCTCTGTCTAAGTCTGTCTGTCTCTCCCTCGCTTTCTCTCTCTCTCTCTTTCTCTATCTCCCTCCGTCCCCCTCCCACCCTCCCCCTCTCCCG